>BPLR01008833.1:0-157362 GCA_021605095.1 Caerostris extrusa | reverse complement strand
GACTTAATAAATTTAGCTTCTGTTTGCATTTCACTAAAAACTGAATCGAATATTAAAAATACATTTTAAAGGAACATAATACCAAATATTGAATACATATACAGTTATGAAACCATTTTTATATTTTAATATATTAGATTATTTAATTACATTTTTTTATTACACAAATAAATCGGATAAAAATGGATAAAGAAAAGACATTTTATTTTTCTACTTGGTAATAAAACAGAACGCTAGTAAAATACAAAAAATTGTCTAATGCCTAATTAATAAATATTTTTACTTTTCCTGAATGAATATTGATTCAAAAAATGTTGCTTTTGGGATTTAATACACATGATTTCATATCTATATATTCTGTAAAACAAGATATTTATCAGCGTATTTATGTATATTTTAGAAAACCTTAAAAAAAATTATATCAAATATATATCACATTATTAATTTTTTATTCTGTTGTATAGCCAAAAACAACAAAAATTGTTTATTAGTTATTTTTTAATTAAATAAAAAATCTCATTTTTATTGCACCTTATTTGTAAATTGCAGTATTTTTAATTTAAAAATTCAAAGTTAAAACTTGAAAAAATGATATTATAAACTGTTATTTAGCAATCTTAACCTTAATTGTGATTTATATTTGTATTAATATTAGTATTAAATACGAATATTATTTAATATTTGTAGTTAATCTTCTTTAATGAGAGTTTTTGCATAACGTTTTTATCGTCCGATATTTTTCTTCCTAGCGCGCAAGCTCATAGGAAACATTGTACCTATTGCGCATGCGTATATGTAATACTGCACTACTGAGCTATTCTTATGAGCATGCGCGCTAGGAAGAAAATATCGGACGATAAAAACGTTATGCAAAAACTCTCTAATATCTATTAATATTATTATTCGTTATTTAATAATCATATTAGATATATAATTTTATTCTACCGTTTTTCATTAGTAAATGGTTCTTAAACATTTGAATAAACGCTGAAAATAATTATTTAAAAAATCTTTAAAAATTAGAATAAGAAATTTTTGAAAGATTTTTGATGTGTATTTTTAACATCATTTTTGTTCGTTTCAAATGTTCTGTTACATACAGCGTCTAACAAAAGTCTTTGCATGCATTTGATTCTTGTTATATTGCCAATAAAAGAAATAGAAATAAGTAAAAATTTCAACTGAATGTAAATATAAAAGTATGATTCATTAAATCTAAACTTTTCTCCTTTTGAAAAGATTAAAAAAAAAAAAGAATATACTAAATATAAAAAGAATATTTTAATCCCTAAATAAATCACATAAGTTTTCGCATACGATTTAGATATAGATAAAAATTGTTTGCTTCATATCGATTTTTGATAATAATTTAAAAATATTTCCTCATACGAAATTTAAATTGTCTGTTTCATATTAAAAAAAAAAAATCGTCTGGTTAGAATACTCAATTGTTTTTATCTATTATTATTTATATAGTTAGAATATTACCTTGACTAGATCAAATAATTGTATTTCATTAAAAATTTAAATTAATTTTAATTTGAGATTAGAAAATATTGTACTATTAAAAATTTTTTTATAAATAGTTAATTGAGAGAGTTTAACTGTATTTACTATAAAAAAAAAATCTTAAAATGGCATAGCAGAACCTGAAGCCTAACATATTCTTTTTGTGGAATAAAGCTAATTATCGTCTGACAAATTAAAGAAACAGAAAAGTGTCAGGAATATTATGAAATATATTTGAGTCTAGAAAAATTTAAGAACAATTCCGATCTTGTGGCAACGGCTTAAGACTTGATCCACGGCTGTGTGGCAATTCTTGTTTAGTAAAAAGAATAAAAACTTCAAATGGATTTCAGAAACAAAAAAGAAACGAATTTAAAACGAATTTCAGATGCAGAAACATGGCACATTTTTGTGTTATTTTTGATAAAAAAGCAAGTGAATTAATTTGGAGCTTGTAATTACATAATTTGAATGAAATATGAAGAAATTTAAAAAGAGAACTTATGTTACTCTTTAAAAATGGCGATGGATTACAGTGTGCGGTTATATCCATGGATTATGTAAGTATTTCGAATTTATTGATTGCACTTTGGATTTTTAAATGTATATTGATACCTAAAAAATATAAATAATCAATTGAAAGTTTTGGTCTCCATTAAGAACCTCAAAGTTTCTAACAGTTACAATCCTGTTTACAATCTGTCTACAATTCTAAAGTTTAATCCGATTACAATCCTGTTTTGAATACTCAATTGTAGTAACTTTAGAATTGTAAGGAAGTCATTAAAATTCCAGACCAGATTTTACTTATTATTATTTACCAGATTTTACCATATATGGGGAAAAAAGAATCTTGAATGTGACATTTTTTCAAAATAGTCGGAGAAATCTGTGATGCACGAAAAAGGAACAAATATGCATATAATTTAGTAAAAACCAATTCGAATCTAAGCAAAAATTTCAATATTCAACCAAATGCTCAAAATTATTTAATAAACAGTTCAATGATTTTTAATAAATTTAATTGTTCTTATCTGAAAATGTCTGAGAGTTAAAATCATTCTTTTATTATGTGTTATTGTATTTAAAACAAATTTATTCATTATAATTAAAAAAATATTTAAATAAAGTGAAAAATATGTTCACGTCAAATTGTTTCAAAGCTATAAATTTGTTTTTTAAATAATATGTTATCGAATAATTTGTATGTTTGGAACGCCTATGCGGAAACTTTCGTGAACCCCGTATATAATTTTTTCTTGCTGTATTCAAACATCATTTAGATACATTAGGTCAGTAAAGAATTGTATTAGGCTTTTCATAATCTTAAATGATGAAATTTTGTTCAATCATGTTGAGTATAATTTTTCTCGATCCTTTTATTATTTTTGATTTTTTAGAATTAAATTTATCAAGGTTATAAATATATCATTTCGATGAAGTGGCCAAAATCGAGTCATATCAGATAGTAACGATTAAAATTTAAATTTAAGTTTGCATATAAAAATCAATTTGACAATTTATACATAATATTGATTTAATACTTCGAATATCTTATCAAGAATGCTTTTTATCTGATTTTAATGCTTTTAAAATGTATTAAATTTTATATTAATTTATAATTTGCCGTTTTGCTTGTAGATTTGTATTTTGTTTGAATATTTTTATTTATATTTTTTAATTACCAATAACAATGTAAAATTAAATTTTCACAGGGATAATAAATGAAAAGTAGTTACAAAAGTAAT
This sequence comes from Caerostris extrusa, assembly GCA_021605095.1. Taxonomy (NCBI): domain Eukaryota; kingdom Metazoa; phylum Arthropoda; class Arachnida; order Araneae; family Araneidae; genus Caerostris; species Caerostris extrusa. The sequence continues at coordinate 154,105 of BPLR01008833.1, read as the reverse complement.
TTCTGGTTCTAAAAAAGAATTATTTTAGTTTTTTGAGTAGAATGTCAATATTGAAGTGTTTTTTCGTTTCATAATTAAGTTTCATAGAGATATGAATTGAATAAAATTATGAAGTATGTTATTATTAATAATTACGGAGTAAAATTATGATGTATGTTATTATTATTAATTATGGAGTAAAATTATGAAATATGTTATTATTATTAATTATGGAGTAAAATTATGAAATATGTTATTATTAATAATTATGGAGTATGTTATTAATAATAATTTTTACTCCATAATTAATAATAATTAGAGTAAAATTATTAATTATGGAGTAAAATTAAATGTATTACTTCATAATCGCATCGTTTTACTCCTTAAACGTATGATAGTTTCGTTTAGAGATTATGGAGTAATGATCTTATTATCCATAAAATTATGGATATCGTTTTGAGGAGTAGGATTTTTAGCGTTCTGGATGACTCAATTATTTTTATTGGTTAAGTTTTTAAATTTTTTTTGTCACGAGCTATTGGTTTATTTTGTTAAATTTCTTTCATGAGATATTAAATGTTTTTTAAATTTTTTACGAGCTGTTTTATACATGTATTTGTTTGAATTTCTTTCTCGAGCTAATAATTATATAAATAAATAATGTAAAATTGTTCTAAAAGATCGTCTGATCGTCGATTTATTTCAAAGTTAAAATTAGTTTTTTCAACAAAAGAAAATCATTTGGAATTATATGTATATATATATTTTTGAAATTGCTGATATTTTTGTTCTTACATATAATTCTAAATTTTTTTAAGTAACCTATATATCGGGTCAGCAGATTACATTTTTCATTTTCATTTTATATTATTTTTTAGTTTTGTTAACAAATCCTTATTGATATAGTGTATGGCAAAGAAATGGTGCCAATTTTCTTGAATTTCAAGAGGTTTTTTTAATTTTTGATTTGAGTTAAATTTTATTAATTTTTGATTTGAGGTTTTTATTTTGAATTTTTAATTTGAATTATATACGTAGCGATTTGGAAATAGTGTTAATAATACTAATTTGATGAAGCTACTTTTCTGCATTTGATTTCCCTCTATATACCTTTAGAAACAAATTCTTAATCACCTCCCAATTGCTTTATAATTTCAGTTGTGCAGAAACATATTTTTGCCATAACCTAGTCGTTTCTAGAGGGATTTAAAAAGACGCATGATGACAAAAAGAGGCAAATATTTAATTATATATGTTAATCATACATCATATAAATTAAATGATATATTTAGACAAACTATGTTTGCTGAAATGTTTTGGATTTAAAGCGATTTTAAATTCTTTATCCACAAGGCGTTGTTACAATAATTTCAAAATTATTCCTGTTATTTTATAATGATGCACAGAAGAAAAATTTTTTTTTGAAAATCTATTAAAATTTGTTTATCTAAAAGTCTATTTAATAGATTTTTCGAAAAAATCTTTGTTAAAATCTAACCTCTTCAAGCAGTTTATTGCGATTTAAAACTATTATTCACCAAAAAAAAAATTAAAAACGTCTTAATGAATTCAATTTGTATAAGTGGATTTTGTTTGCGAGAAAATAAAAAATTTGAAAACGGAAAAACATTCTTTCTACGATGGAAAAAGTTAAAAGTGCATTTTAGAACTTCTAATTTTACTGAAAAGCCCTCTAATAAATATCGATGGAGAAGAACCATTAGAACTTTTCATGATTACAAAACTTTACTATACTTATAAAAACTACTTTACTACAAAACTACTTTTCCTTATGAACTGTTCATGGTTACAAAGCTTATTGCCTCCTTTATAAATAAAAAAAAGAATTTAAAGAACCGATTTTGGTCACTGATGCATATCACAATTTGAAACAATTTCCTTTAAAGATCCGAAGAAGTAATTGTTTCACTTTTTCTTAAAAACTAATGTAGTATCTTTCCGGCTTACGGATTTACCCCTGGTGAGAATATTCGTTTTCAGATGTAATGCGCTTCAAAAAGCTACTACAGTATCAGAATCGCTTTAGCTATCAAGTGTCATTCAAGGCTTAATCTGTTATAAATTAAAAATATATATAAATTCAAATTACAAATTAAAATACAAATGTTTCATGTCTTTTTTTTTTTAAATATAGTAAATCAAATTGATTTGTATCTTTATAATATTATATTAAAAATTATTTCCTTGTTTGTTTAAAATATATTGTATTTTAATAAGCTAGCCTCATGCAAGTTAAATTAGAATAATAAAAATGAAGAATAACAATAATGAGCTGGGCGGATATACAAGTTACCCATAAAATTATTTCATAATTACTCAACTATTTTGCTTAAATTTTATTTTAATTAAATTTCTTGCGTAATTTAAAAACATTATATATATATATATATTATAACCGTCATTTTCGATTTAATATCTGAATAATGACTTTTTACAAAGGAAATTGTCGCATTTTCTGCAAAACTGATTCGCAGCTACCTTTTCGAAAAATAAAATGTAAATGAATATAATAAAATATTAAATGAAAACTAACAACATCATAAGAACAAACTATATATTTCACAAGGACAAACTGTGAGCGTTAGTACGAATATTTGAAATGCATAAAAACAAATTAACTACATCGGTATTGCAAAATGAGTTGTCTATTTGTAAAATATACTGATAAAATGTTGATAGAATTTTTATGAGAAAAATAATTAAAAAAATATTAATTCATTATTAAAATAATAAGTTATTAGAAAGGGAATTACTTACGAATTAATTTCAAATTATAAAAAAGTCACCAAATAATAATTACATGATAATTTGAAATATTACTTAACTATCAAATTCATTTATTTAAATCAGATCTAAGTGTGTTTATTAATTTACTTAACTTATTTTAATTATTTTTAATTGAAAATTGAATAAATAATTAATTTTTTATTCAATTTCTTTCTAAAAAGCTAAAAAAAAAAAAAAAAAAAAAAATGTTTGGCCAAAATTCTCAAAATTTTTACTAAATCTCAATCATGCAAAAAATCATTTCACTTACCTCTATTAGCAATAAATAAAAAAATAAAAATAAAAATACCTGTTATGTTGCCTGTTTTGCTACCGATAACATATTATTCAATTAGTGGAAGTAATAGACTTTTGTAATTTTGTATAGGGGCCTTTTTTCAGTAATTTTAAAAGTTATGAGAATTTTGTTACAAAAATTGGTAGGTATAAGACTTTTCACATGCTAAATTAACCATGATAATTAATTTTGTTAATCGACTGCATTGCACCATGAGTTATTTTCTTTCGATCCATTTCCATCGATACCATTTTTCTGAAGATCTAATGATGATTGCAAAAGTAATTAAAGGTGTCCTATTTTTTTGGCCAATTGTGCCATAACGAAATAAATTAATTATTTGAGTGTTTTGTTTTTGCTGCAAATCTTTCGATGTTGCTTTCATTAATTAGAAAGGCATACAAGAAATGTATGCTACTTTTTTTTAAACAAAAATTTTTTTGAAATTTTATAAGGATATTTTACATTAAAAAGTTATTTAATGTTTTTATTATCTAGGGATGAAATTGAATTTTTTTTTTGCTATTGGTAAATCATATAATACTATTTACATAAAATGCCAAATGAATCGATGATTTCAGACATTTATTTTCCTATTTTAAAAGTTAGGGATATCAAGTGTCACCTACACCAAGTTCAGTTAGTAAAGAAGTATGTTAGGTTTTATCATCTCAAATGCTTAAGTTTAAATTAGTTTGTTTAGTTTACATCTAATTGTATTTGTTTTAAAGAATAAACTTTTTGTAGTCATTTCGATTTTAATTCTTATTATATGAAAGTTAATTCCTACAATATTATTCAGTTTTCTCAAAAGTTTTTAATACGCTTTTCTTTTATCATGAATCAATACATTAAATGTCAAACAAATGTATTTAAAAAATCCTAGAATATTCTTTATTTTAAAATTGTATTTAATAAAGAATTCTTACTTAATGATTAGATGACTACGGTAAACAAAATGTTTGTTTATTTAAAAAAAGCGACAAAAAGAAGTTAAAAACATTACCAATGTCTTACATTCTATTTTTAGGATCAAGTGGGAATCATATTTGATGGGAAACCGATTTGATTTTCAGTGTCTTTTCTTTGACTTTAGTTATATTTATATTTATACAAACAAAAATAAAATTGAGAGACTATCAATTAAGTTTTAAATAATTTTTCTAAAATGTTTTCCTTATATTTGATGTTTTCCTTATATTTGATGATGAAGTTAAAAACTATCAGAATTTCATAAACGACAAAAATATTGATTAATTACTCTTTAGTCTGTATTTTAAAATCAGGATGATTTTGGATTAACATTAAAAGTTGAGATTTAATTGATTTTAATTGATTGATCGCAATTAATTGTAAATAACATGTTGACTAGATCGGAAATATAATCTTCTTTCATATGAAAATAAAAAATATTAAATAAATTGAAAGACTGTCTAAAACACTTGGGGCCAGAGTTTCCTGAATCAATCAAGTGTTTTTTAAATTAAAAAACTATTTCTTATTATTTCAAGAATAATATACCAGCTTGTTTGTAAAATTAAACAGAAAAAAAAATCTTGCTAGCTAATTTTCCAGAATGACTTCATTTATATCTCGAAACGATTCGATTTAGAATTAATTTTTTAATTTAGAATTAATTTAAAGAATTAATAATTTTAGAATTAATTTGATTTAGAGAATTGGCAGGACACCCATAAACCTTTAGAATATTATAATTTGTACTTAATCGTAGTACAAATTTAATTTTTTAAGGAAATATGAATAAACGATGATTTAAATATCATAAAAATTATTAGACCCAATTAAGTCCTTTTTAATGAATTGAATTGATCGCCTGCATTAACTGAGAAATTACGTGAGGAGTTTGAACCATAACAGAGTATTTAAAATTCTTATTTTATGATTAATAACTGCTACCGCAATATTTTTTGAACGTATATTTTATTTAAAAATTTTTTTTTATTTTAATTATTTTTTAAATTGCATCACTACTAGTTATTATTTTACAAAAAGTATCATAAATATATAAATTAGTATTCAGTCAAGTATTTAATAGAAATGTTGAATTATGCTGGGTTATCAAACTCATTTCCTGAGTATTTAAAAATATCGTTGTTTTAAATATGATAATTCTGACTCAGCAAAAAACTACTATATTGCTATTATGTAATCTAGTTATAGTATGTTGAATATCGGATGTAAATTTTCGAATTTATTTGTCTTTTTAGCGTAATTTTACATTAGAAATCAAATATTGTCAAAATTGCAGAATAGGGGCCGCTGGTATTTGGCGTCAAAAATTTTTTTCGCCAAAGTGCGCCTTGAAAAATGTTGCAATTATAAGTGCAGTGAATTGCAAACAATACAAATTACTACATTTGGCAATTTATCGCATAGTTGGCGCCTCAAAAAAGTCGCCAATTTCCAACGGCCCCTATTTTGCAATTTGGCCCAAATATTCATGCGATTTAGCTTTAGCTGGATCAATATAAAATAAATAAAAATACTAATAAAATAAATCATAAAATTCCTTATTTTCACAGATTTTAATGAATGTGTATGAGATGTGATGAGAAAATTATGGCATATCTGGAAAATAGATAATTTAATGCCATGATGAGAGAACTTATTCCATCATGTTATTAAATAGAAAGGGCGCAAGCCATTAATAATTTCAGCATAGATTAATTAAAGAAATTCCTAAAATTCAATGCACATTTTGATAACACTTTTCGATGGTAATTTTTATATTGTTCTGAATGATATTAATTACTACAGCTAAATTGCATATAAATAAAAGACTTATATCGTAATCATTAATTTTTGAGATCAGTATCAATTTTTATTGCATAATTTTTAAGAGTTTTTTTAATTAAGTTTTAATTGATGAAAACTTTGAATAAGAAACACTCTACTCCCCATCAGGGATGTTAATTCATTCTTTTTTTAATGAGAAAAATCTGCACTATCTATTATTTGAGAAGTCCTTTGCTGCCGATCTAATTAACGATAGAAGTTCAAAATATATCAATCACGAACAAAGAAAAAACAATCTTTTTATCTGTCGTCGAAATTGTGAGACATTTTTAAACTTAGAAGGATAAGAGTTAAATGAGTAATATCTTTAAATTAACTGTTGATATGGGGACAAAAGTTATCGCCAAAGCAATTAATTAACAACATTTTGATGGACAAGTAATTGAATGAGATCTCCAACAAAATAAATTGATTTAGATATTTTTTTTTTTTTAAGGAAAAACAAAATGAAATCCAAGTTATTTGACGTATATTTGAAAACAAAAATGGTAACTTTTAATGACTTTTGTAGTTATCATTAGATCTTCATATAAGTGGTATCGTTGGAAATGCTCAAAGGGTATTAATTTATAGTATCTTACAAAGTAGTTTAACAAAATTAATTAAAATGGTTCAAAATATTTAATTAACTTATAACTCGAAAATTTTGCCATTATGGAAGCTAAGATTTTTTTGAACAATCGATTTAATTGTGTGAAAAATAATATATCCACCAATTTTTGTGGCAAAATTCTTCTTTTAAAATTGCAGAAAAAGGCTTCCATTAATATTACAATCGTTTTATCTTTCATTGTATATGTTATCGTCTTCTTGTTATGATTATTAAGAAAGAAGCCAACAAAAAGTTGCTTGATTTCATTAAAAAACGTTTGTAAACAATACAAATAATTAAATTATTTAATTAAAATAATAATTACGCTTTATTATCTTATCACAATTATGCCATTTAGAATCAATAAAATATTTTATAACAGCCTCTAACTTATTTTGAGTTAGAGAGGTAAAATAAATTAAAATTCCAGTTACAGAGGTAATAAACATGTTTATTTGCAACTTAAAAGTTATATTATGTGCTACAATAAAAAATCAAAATAATTTCGAAACAACCTTAAAATTAAAAAAATATTATGTATTAAAAAAATCAGTTATTATTATTTATTTTATTATTATTATTTTTTTGCTTTAGACTATTCGATAGTTCTCTATCTATTTCATAGAATCGGTTATTCTATTTACTATATACTCATACATTGTTTTCTAAGAAACAATGACGTGCATTGTCGGCAAATCCTTAAAGTCGGTAACTTATTTTTCTTCGAGCTCTAGAGGTAATTAGTTTCAAATGATCGAGTTGTAAAGGTTGTAAAATCAAACATTGCTAGTGTTCGAGATACAGAGGTCCAATTTTTTTCAAGTTATGGAGGGAAAATATATATCAACACAGCTTGTGGGGATTGACTAATTATTTCCACTTATAGAGGGTTGAAATTTCGGTTAATGGAGGTTTTGGGGCTTGCAGGAAAGGGAACAAAAATTTTTTTCGAGTTGTGGAGGTTTTTTCGACTTATCGAGGTTCGACTTAAAGAGGTTCTACTGTATTAGCTTTAAAAAATTTCTCTGATAATTTTAATTCAATTTACGTGCTTATTTATTTAATGATTAAGTATTATTTGCGTCATATGATTTTTTTTTCGTATTTCTGATTTAATGGTTTCACTTATTTTTATATAATACATTTAAATCGATCGTTTTTTTAAATTTTAGATTACGTGATGATGTAAGATAAACAAATCCAATTAAAAATATATATTATAATAATTTTTCTTTCGAAGCCTTTCTAATTTAAAATTTAGTAATTTTGAAATGGTTTTTAACAGAATGTCTTAAAAACTTATTTTCCTTATTATTTTGATTTAACAGACATAAAACTAGGCCATGTTTGCTAGTATACATTAAAGTACAATATATTTTAAATATATAAGGGACGAATTTTTAAATTGATTGTATCTATCTAATATTAAATTATTTAAAATAAATAAAATCATGAAATACATATTTTTTTATTGCAAAAATAAAACTTTATTTTATTTTAAGAAGAATAAGATTTGAATTCTATCGTTGAAAAGAGACTCATAAATTTAACGCGGTAAGTTTCTGATGTAGTGGAAGCTTTTTTCGAAGGACAATAAGTCTGAAACAATATAATAGTTCTGCTTGAAATAAACAAGATAACTCCATAAACTAGAAAGATTCTACATTAGAATTTAACAAACAGAGCTACGAAATTAGCTCCTCAGAGCTCCAGAAGTATTTGTTCCAAATTGATATTTTAATTGATCAATAAGAGTCATAGTCAGTGAGAAATGCTAAATGTTCTACTTGATATTCAGCATCGACATCTACTGGAATGTTTTTCAATAAAATCGAAGTTATAAAATATTCTTCAGCTTTTTACATCATACAAAGAATTTTTTAACTTTTCGAAAAATATTTGTTTTCTTGCATACAAATTGAATTCATTTAGGTGCATTTCTTTTTAAAATATTAGTTCTAAAGCTTAATAAAATCGAACTTTCTTTTCATCGAATGACGACATAATTATATAAATAATAATTAAATAGGAAAGCACATTGTTTTTTACAAAGCTAAAACTTTTAAAAATAAAATAATTCATTAAAAATTTTGTGGAAATGTATTCATTAACTTTAATTGAAATCAATGGCCTTCATTTTAGATATTTTACATAATTGCATGCAAAAACAGTTTACTGTATTATATAATTTAATAGATTTATATAAAAATTAAGAGGGATGTGCTATTAACTCTACACTAAACAAATAATTTGTTTAATGATTTTGAAACTGTTTTAAAAATTGATTTTTAAAATTTTATGAAACTTAACATACATTAAAACTTGGATGCATTCAATCAATCACGATATTTTAGTTTAGAACTTCTGCCGATATTATGCTACATTAAAAATGTGTTTCAATTTTAAATACTAACCACACATTTCATAGTTTATAAATATATCTTATTATTGTTCATTTATTTTACTATTGAATATTTCAATTATTGTTTTATTGCAAAAATCTTAAATATATTAGTTCTTTAATCTTCGAATTGAAGGTGAAGCTAAAAAAAACAAGAATTCAGTAAAAATAAATTATATAAAACTTGCATTAGTACTATAAATTATAGTATTAATGCAAACTTAATTTTAAGCATTAAATTTTAGCATGGATTTCTTTCGAATTAGATATAAAAATAATTTTTATCTATCAAAATGCAGATTATATTTTGAAGATGCCTATTGGAATATTTTATATCATCAATAAAAATTGAAATCTCAACCAAAATAATATTTAAATTTTTTTTTATTTTTTAATTTTTAATAAAATTATTTTACATTTGATTGAAATCAAACACACAAACTAATTAGCAACCATAGACGTATAATACACATTTAATGCCTATTGATATTTCATTAATGAAATTTTAAAATAAAAAAATAAATTTAAAATTAAAAAAATATTAGATTTTAAGTTAAAATCTATCTTGAGGAATACCTTTTTTTCCACATTTTTTGTTCTAAGCCACTGATTAATCAAAACTCACGATGAAATTCTAAAAATATTTCACGATTAACTTATGATTTATTAAATTCTTATGGCGATTACTGAATGTTAGTGCTAGAAGCTTATGTAAGTTATGACATTGGACATTGAGTTATCTTTCCCTGAAAGCAATTATTCCAACTCACGCCATAAATAACATAGATCGAAGCCTAATTCTTCCTGCTTCCAAATTGCAAGCTCCATAACATAGTCAAATATTTTTAAGTTTGCATGCGAATTTAAAAATATGAGAACACACACAGAGTATTTTATGTACAACATACACAAAATAAAATAAAGGAACATTAGAACAATCTAAAAAAAAAAAAAAGAACATTTTATACAAAAAAAAATCTGTTTATGTGAGTGATTCAAACAATTACTAGATTGCTAATTGTTAATTGCATGATTGCACTTTGCAAGAGCAGTTTTTTTTAAAAATGAGGAGATTCGATGGCAATTGTGGCAACATGTATATGCCTCTCACATCGATAACCGAATTACTTGGTTGGAGCTATATAATTTTCATCTCATAAGCCTTAAAAATGGGAATCAGTTTCCTCTAAAAGTATTACCGGAAAACAACGTCTTTCGATTACTATCTGTCAATATATTGCTTGCATATGCGTAAGTGGCATAAAATTGTCGTTGATGTGCATCGAAAGAAAATGCCGAGACGGCTCTGCGTCAAAATTATATATTATATTATTACATGTTGACCTTTTTTAAAAAATTTCGGAATTATAATCTGAAATAAACCTTTATTTCATTTCAACAATACTTATGATATGTCTTATGATCTTTATTGTAGCTGGCAATACCAGATGATATCTATGTAAATAAATATTTTTGCTGAAATAAATAAGCATTGGAAAAAAAAGACGGGAAAATAATATGAATTACGCATAAAAAAATAAATTATATGAATATTATAAAGAAACTAATTTGTACTAGTCAATTTTTGAACCACTGTATCTCGAAAACTTTTAATCAGATTTCTACAAAAATTATCGTATACTAATTTCCTCACTTTGAATCGATTGTGTAAAAATCCCAGGGTTCAGTGATGGAAAATTTCTAGTGAGTAGTTAATTAACCTTACTAATTAATTTTGTTAACGAATAGCATAAGCTAGTAGTTATAACATATAGTTTTTAAATTAGTAATGTAAAATTAGTTCCTTTCTAGCCATTTCTAACGATACCAATTATGTGAATATCTAATGATAATTACAAAGTTACTATGGGTTTTCGAATTTTTTTTTAGCCGACAAGTTTTACTAAAAGAAATCTCAAAGAATATTTCTGGATAGGTGTAACTTAAAAAACATGTCAGTCAGGTTGTGTATGTATTAAAAGAAAAACAAATTCTATATTAGGAAAAAATATTATTTTTTTGACGAATTGTGATTTATTAAACTGGGTTTGATTTAAAAAGTTGAAAATTGGTTTGTCAAAACATTTTAAAAATCATTAAGCTATTTTAACTTTTATTAAAATTTTATTATTAGTGTTTTTAGATCAGTATTTTTTTTATCAAATAATTAGTTTTAAATAAAATTTTATCATTTTAAAAACTAAATTATTTATTTAATAATAGTCTAACTAATTTGAAGATTAAAGTTTTTAAACAAAGATTTTAAAAAGAATCTAAAACTGTTAAAAAAGGATAAAATTTATTGTGTTTTTCTCTAATAAGAATGGAAATTTAAATGATCAACTTTCTGAAAATGTATAATAAGTAATCATTTCTTTTACTTCAATAAATTATTTCGAAATCTTTTGCTGCACATCCGTGAACCTCGGGTGCTACTAATTTGGTGATGAAAAGGAAGACATTGCCTACCGGGAAAACTTATAGGTAACTGTCCCACATTTTTCTTGTCGTATGGGTGAAAACCTGAAAAATTTCCACAAGGCAGTCTGACTATCGAGACGTAACCCTTTACACACGTCGCCATCTAGTCTCCACGTTTCTGAAAACTGTGACTGAAACAGATGTCCCCAGCGGATTCGAACATCAGCACTCCTACATACTATCTACGCATGCCACGGCTAGATTACGAGTTGAACAGTATTTAGACAATGATACTTAAATATTTAACTTCTTCAAAAATACTGACATTTATGTAAGCATACATTTAGATTTTTAATTAATGTTAATTTAACTAAAAAGTGTATATGTTGAATACTTTTTATATCTCTCTATAACAAATTATAATTTTTAATGACAGATCATCTATGATCTATTTTCCTCAAAAACTCTGTATGACACATTGTAAAACCATGTATATACATCACCGGCCATCAAAAATGCAACATTAAGAAAGACAAGATATATCCAGGCTAAATTTATTAGATAAATAACACAACGTAAAAAGATATAATGTTTGAAAATACAGTTCTCGTCAAGTTGAGGAATATAAAGAAATCAGCATTTTGAGTAGCCTCAAAAGCTGTCAATAATTGCTACTACATGCATTGAAATTTAATGAAGACGGTATCTGCGGTATGTGAGTACATGCTACTTCCATATGTTGCAATGTTGATCTGGTTTAGCAGAGTGGAAGGTGTATACTAAGCCAGGCATTTTCCAATCAGCGATCAGATGTGTTCGAAGGGCGGCAGATTGGTGAATCTGGTCGAAGAATTGATGAACATTGCAAGTCATGTGTGGTTTCACATTGTTCAGTTGAAATATATCCAAATGCGATCTTAGAAAGCAAAATAAAACAACATGATCTCAAATCTCAGGGATATGCGTATGAAATGCGTAGGAGGATTCAGGAGTAAAATATAATACCAGAGCAAACCACAATGGCAGGTATAGGATTAGTATGGCGGCGCATAGAGCAAAAGGTTTGCAACTTATCGCCATACTGTCGCCAAACTCGAATACGATCATCATCAGAGTTTAATAATAGCAGAGTTTTAAATCATATTTTAAATCATTTGGAAGACAATATAGTATCATTCGTTGTCCATGTCTGGTATTTTATCGCCCAATTGATGACGCAAATGCAATCACCTTGATGAAATTGGAATGGTACATGCTGAAACAGATTGTTGTGCAACAAACCCTGTTTCTTGCACTATATTTCATGATATGGCAGTGAGATCATTAATGCCAATGCCGTGCGAACAATATACCTGGTGACACTAGGATGAGGCATTATTTTGTCCTATCTCTCTTGTATCCATCGATTGCATTTGCATATCACTGTTGCTTGGTTACGTCCAACACGCTCATCAAATTTTTCGGAAGGATAATCCGCTATCTCAATAAGCCCCAAATGCTTCATCAAGGTATATTGAAGCTTCTCACTAAAAAATGTAGTACGAAGAAGCAACTCTAGTATTTAAAAACAGCCTTCTGTGCTCCCTTTATATAGCATTAATAGGTGTCATACAGGATCTATGATGTGTGTGCTAATAATTTGTAGATATTATCTTGATATCAACATGATGAAAATTTCACGTCTTTTGAATGCTTCCTTCATGGTGTTGCATTTTGGATGACTAGCAGTGTATATTAAAAAATGTGCTTGCGTATACCTGAGTTTATCCCCTTCATTAAAATTTCTTTGTTCAAGTGTTAGTAAGAAATTTTTTCTAGTGCAAACGTTTTTTGACTCAGAAATTATTGTAAAAAGTAAATAATTAATATATCAAAAAGAAGAATATTTTAGAATAGGTCGATAATTTTAAAGGATGTTAAAAGGGGAATTTTAAATATAATTTAGAAGGATTTTAAGAGATTCAAAATCCTTTCAATAGAATTTTAAAGGATGTTTCTGACATTCATGAAGGCGGATAGATGCGAAATTCATTATTCATTATGTTAAAATGATATGAAATATAATAATATAAAATAATAATTCATTATGTTAAAATAATAATATGAAATATAATATAAAATAATAATTCATTATGTTAAAATAAAAATACTCCATTAAGAATGTTTCACGAGAATATATTACTATGTTAACTATACCATAATGGAATAAACAATGTGTATTTAATTATAGGCATGAAATAATTCGCATTCTACGTATTTAGCTCGGTATATATTTAACAAATCTTGTAAGAAAAGGAAAATTGCTTATTTTAATACACTGTCAGAAATTATTAGGCATATTAAATGGGAGTATTTAAAATCTAGCTATGTAGTGTGCGTTTTGCATGATTTTAATTTTTTTATTCTTTTAGTGTAGCATTATCAGTTTTAATTTTCTTTTTTTCATTTTATTTTTTTCTGAGATTAAAAGTTTGATTTCGCCAATTTCAATGGAAAAATAATTTTTTACAATTTTTAATTTTAAAACATTTGCGAAAAGTAATAAATAACAGAAAAATTTAAATTTAAATATTAATTCTCGTTTATAAACCTGAAAAGAAAATGTAAGAAATTCATTCTTTTACATAGAGCATGCAAATATCACAATATTTTCTTTTCTTATAATTATGTTTTTTATGAGGTAAGACTTCAGCATTATTTTGTATCATCTGCACTATTCTTAATGATAAATTTTAAAAATTAAATCTTTTAATTTATAATTTACCACTAATGTCCAAAAGACCAGGCATAAGGAATTTTAAAATTTATTCTATATTATTGAATTTCCCTTTAAATAAAATGAATAAGATATAAATATGAATAGAATTTATATTTTTAAGCAATTAAGAAAAATTGTTCTTGAAAATTGTAAAATTGGATAAGACCAATAAAAAGTTGTTTTGAAATTAGAGTTGGAAAAAATGCCAATAACTCAATGATTTTGTTTTCTAATCAGCAGTAAATCAGACCCGAAAAATAGATATGAATAAAAACAATAAAACTATTAATTAAATATTTATATTTAATTAAAAATAAATTATGAAAAACTACTTTATTCATCATTATTCGTAAATAAAAGAGGGAACATAGATAATAATAATAAAAAAACAACAACAACTATTTCATCATTACTTGTGTTCTTAAAGAGGTAATCAAATATTATCTAAAAATAATCAGCCAAGTAACTCCGATTATATAATAAGATAAAAAGCTGAAAATAAAAAGAAAGATGTTAATGTTTTGTTTAAAAAAGATTTTTTATTACTTATACTGCTAATCAAGTTTTAAAGCAAAACTTTAATTAGATTATATTCCGAATTCTCTTTTATGCATTGCATCACACTGAAAAAAATTTAATTTTCAACTCGAATAATAATGGAGATTTAGAAAATGAATGAATATAAATATATTATTTATTAACAATAAATATAAAAATAATCTTAAAATAATAAGTATTAATTATTTATTTATTTAAAAATAAATAAATAATGGATATTTATTATTAATAAATAAATAACGAATATTTAAAAAAATAAATAAATAATGAATATTTAAAAAAATAAATAAATGATGTATATTTAGAAAATAAATAAATGCTGAATATTTAGAAAATATATTAACTTCAATTAACTTTAATAAGCTTATTTGGCATGTCAATACATCGTAGAAGATTTTACATATACAGCTTTTTTAGATATATAGAATATTTTTACTATATTTTATATCAATGTATCACACAAAAAATACTAATAGTAAAAATATTACTTCATTAATCATACAGACTGCTTCACTCAACTTTAGTTATCTGTATTTATTTCCTATTTCATATTTTATTATGAAAATTATGTTTGTTTTGAATATATTATTTATATTCCAGAAATTTTGTATTATCATCATTAAAAAGTTTTATTTTTTTAAATATTTTTGACTCTCATATTTTAAATATTTTTGAATTAAAAATGAAAATAACAATAATTATTTGTAATTTACTAAAGATTTTATTTCTTAGTTAGAAAACATGTAATTTTTAAGATATGGAAATATTATTTTATAAGACTTTTCTAAACTATTTTAGCTATTATTTAATGGGATACAGCGACATTGCATCACTTATCAATCTAATTGTAGCCTAGACATTAATAGTCATGGCGTAATTACTTCATTCATAATATTTAACATCTAATGGCTTTAAAAGTATCACTTAACCACCAGCTTAATGAGAGAGTGTATTAACAGGAGGAGTTTAGATTAAACACGTACTCCAACTATTATGTAAACTGTTATTTAAACCTAAATGAAGGAGGATAAAAAATATTCTAATACGACACGTGATTTATTTTGTATAGTTTAAGTTATCGATTATTCTACCAAATAGCCTTCCGAATTTTAATATCTTATGCAATAGATCAAAAATGTAAACAAGAACATTTTATGAAATTGAATAATGTACTCAAGAAACTGTAATAAGCGAATTAAAATAGCGTCTTTTTCTTGCACATTAGGTCATTTATCAAAGCATATTAGTGTCATTAAAGCACGCATTCAAGAAAAATTCAATAAGAAACTGAAACTGAAAATGGATATCCCCCCAAAAAATACGGCAAAGAATTTCTTAATATAGTTTTAAATTAATTTCTGTTTTTGCTAGTAACTGAGCACAACTTTCATTTCTTAATGATTAAAATTTTTTTTTTGTCCTTTTTTTCTGATGAATATTTCTGCTTGAAATACAATTTTAAAGCTAATTTATATCAATGAAATTGGATTGGTTTTTATTTATTTTTTTAAAAATAAATAAAAATTTCACTTTTGATAAAATTAGTCTAACTTGGAAAATAATTAATTTTAGAAATTTAATTCTTCTAAAATAGTTTCTTAAGCCTTTTTATTATACTATCCCTTAAAAAGTTTAATCATAATTTTTTTTGAAACCTTGTAAATTTTTAATTTTTCAAAAGAAATTTATGTATCATTTATAATTCGACTGTCAGATAAATAATTTCATATTTAAATATTTATTCAAAATGTAATTTTTCGCAAAATTTTTTTGTGTACTATAGTTAATTCTCTTATAAATTTTTTGCAGTCAAACTTTATTGGTTAAAAATAATATTTTGGTAATGTTAATGTTCTAAAGAAGACATTTTTAGAGTTTTTCCTTCTTCAGAAACGAAATAGCTACCTGATGGCCATTTTGGCTAGCGCTCTAGCCGGTTGATATCACAGGCTTCAGGTTCAATTCCTGGCGGTAGCTAGGATGTTTGTTAGTGGTTCGGAATCCACGTTAAATCGTAGGTCTCGGTCTCATATGACCTTAAAGCGCCACAGATCCCAATCAGACTTCTCATCCGCATCATTCTCAAACTGTAAAGGGGCAATTCAGCTATGGGCACAGTGATGTATGTGGTGTAGTAATAATACTAGTAAGAATTCTTTAGCTTGCTAGTATCTCCTCGTCTCGGATTCACCATGAAGTGCCTAGCAGTACCGGTCTAATTAGCATAATTAGCAAAAAATAAAGCGACAAACCAAACCAAACGAAATAAAGGAGCGTGGTTTGAAACTTGTTAAAGTAATCACATTTCTAACGTGTTTTTGTTTATGCCAAGGATGTGCACGATAAATCAGAAAAATAAGTAGAAATATGTGAAGTTTCCTCAGATGCCAATTTAGAGGTGTTCACAACAAACAGCAGCAATAAAAAAGAGCGTACATAAAGGTTGCTAGTTGGAAGTTATCATGCAATAAAGGTAGGATAGTACAGTAACCATTTGGTTCATCTTCTATTGATTTGTATATAACTCGTTTGCTTGTTGCATTAAAAATAATCAAATGTGGCTCTGTTTATGTTGAAGTCGAGAAAGTTGTGAAAAGAGTTACTTATACTGTTCACAGATAAGTAAGAATTTATTTATTTGTTATATTAAATGAATATATAATGTTTAAAAAATTTTCATTGAGAACATGGAATTCATATCAGATTTATATCGCAATTTTTAATATAATGGATAGGTAATTTTTTATTTTAATAAACAGTCGTAACATTCATCTATTGATCCGAAATAATATTAATAAATTTGGAATTAGTTTAAGCCATGCATTTCAGGCTTTTGTAGCTTAAGATTTGAGATGACAATTTTTTTGCCAAACATCTATATAATTGGCAAGAAGGGAAATATATCATACAAACATTTTCAAAACAGAGATAAAATTTTTTAAAATTCTAAGCAAATATAATTTTAATGTTTCTAAATATTTGATGTGTTTACTCAATAGATAAATGAATTTAATTTTGATATTTTGTATGCTTTAAGGAAATAATGTTTCCGATATTATATGCTAAAGTCAATAGTATTACATATAATGCATATTATACATAATTCATCAAATATGTAATGCTTTTAGACTGAAAACAGTAAATTATTTTAATATTTATAATCTTTTCTACGTATTTATTTATCGTAAATGATACTTTGATAAATTTATAGTTGCTAATAAAATTTCACATACTAGTATAAATATTTCGCATTTACTATAAAGTATAATTTCAAACTAAAAAAAAAATGCTTGATGTTCTAAATTAGTGTTGTAAGTGATAAAATTAAAACGAAGATTATTATGCATAATTTTTTTATTGCGTTAAGTGTTGAAGAACAAAATATTTAGCTGTACTATTTCTTATGGTGTTTTGTATATTGCATAAAAGCAATTAGTGTTGTAAAAATAATGTGAAGAAAAAAGGAATTACTCAAAAATGTTTTTCTGAGTAATATGATATCAAATAAAATATTCATTTATATAGCTTTTCTGTAACCTTTTACAATATTCAATTTAAGATGATAAGTAAAATATTTTAATATATATATATATGTATGTATATATAATATAGCTTGCCGTCTAGGACAATCTTCAACATTTAATTACCTATTATTCTGTATAATAAACATAGATAATTCCTTTTTCAAAAATTTTAACTTCAAATTTTAATTTTATTATACATAAAAATTATTTTAAAAGTTACAAAATATATTGAAAATATAAAAATAAAAAAAGTATATTTCTATTGAAATTAAATGTGAGTTTCATAATATTAGATAGTTACAATTTGTCATTTATAAAATACAGCGAGTGTGACAGTCATGGTGATAAATAAATCTACAGTCAAAAATACCCATGTAAAATTAATTAAAATCATCATACCCTTAATGAAATAGCCTTTTGCGTAATTCAGGAAAGAACGACTATCATTAATTAACAATATTTAAATTGACAATATGTTTTTATATTAATTATTTGCTTTGAAATCCTGTTATAAAATTATAAACATACAATATCACAACACATCAAATTAGTTTTTAAAACCACATTTTGAAATCTATCTAAAAATAAATAAAGACAAAGAGACAAGATGATCAGTGTTTTAAATCAGTTTATTTAACTTCATAACATAACTGAAGCTTTATTAAAACGCCTTTTTTTTTTTTTAAAATCTATGCTAGGATTCATGTTAGCACCATTTTAAATACGGTACATCATTTTTTTTTTTTACATTACAAAAGACGAAAAATATGACATACTACAGTCGAACGGATTAAAAATCAGGTAATGTTTAAATTATTTCGACTTTCAAAAATGCGAACAGCCAATTAGAACATTCCTTAGATATATAACATACAACATTTCCACAAGTTTAGAATAATTTCATAAAATGGATTATCTCCTTGAAGTATGTCCACATCATTAAAAAGTTCTATTCAAAGACTTTCGCCATCATACCGCTTGAAGTACTGTAGCAGTATTATAAGCAGATATCTTCATTTTTTTTTAAACATTTGACTGATGATGTGAGACATTTCGAGTATTGATGTGTATTAACCGTGCCGTATAAGACACATTTCTAAGGTGCCTAAGTCACAAATTGCTTGTCTGTCGCGCTGTGCAAGTTTCGCGCCAAATTGTATATTGCGTCACGCCCGCACTTGTGTCTCGCGTGTAGCGTTTACGCAAATCGCGCATATTCATTCGCGTAAAATTCGTTGAACTATATTTTCGCGTTTTGATTACTTTCGCGTCTGGTTATACATATATGTATATACACTATATTGCTCAGAAGTTGCTTTGCTGGGTTTAGTATTATTATTATCATCATCATTAATACGTTTATTTTTCCAGAGTATTTGTGTTTCAAAACGTCCCTTATCAAGTCAGTCTTTTTTTTTTGGTGGCCATGAATTATAAAAAAGAAAATTAAGCTTTTTATTATAAGTTCCGTTAAACGTTATGAATTCTTTTTTGCTGTGGTGTATATATACCATTTGGCTTTTCACGATGGTTTGATGAACCATTTAAGCATGTATGAGGTACCTAATATTCGTGCCAGTGCGGTATGATTAGGGGGAGGATTATCCGCGAAATGAGGAGTGCAATAGGCATCATGCATTTGTGCACACATAAAAAATGGCGTTCAGTGAATCTGTGCATCGTGCTGTAATAACAATTAATAAAGTGTTTTTTTTAGCAGTTAAATTGTGAGTGCAATCGTTAAGTACAGTTCGCTCGTTAAATTTGTAACCTTGGAATATTGTGTACGAACTTTATGCAATTATAAATACTATTTATTGAATAACTAAAAACTGTAAATGTAAAAAACAAATGACGAACAATCGAAATTTGTTGTGGACAAAGCGTTGTGTTGCGCAAGTAAAAAATTGTATACAATAAACTTGGGTTATGATACTCGAATTAAATGAATTTCTTATAACATTTAACGTTCTTGACTAGAAAAACTCCATAAATAACTTATTCTATCACCGCGTTCAATGATGTCTGATGACTTGATGCTATTAGAATGAGATCTGCTGTTAAGGTAAAAAAATAGGAAGAACTCTCTAGATCAAGACTATCACTAACAGGTGCATATCCATGAATAATACCAATTATTAAAAAGGAATAATTATCATATTATGATGCAATATTTCTATGAAAACTATCGTGTTATTTGAATGGCTTTTTCCACTGGAAAAATTTCGAAGAATATTCCATATTCTGTCATTTCATAGATATCTGGAAGTTCGTATTTTTAAATATTTTAAAAATTTTTTAAAATATAAATAGAAAAACCTTAGCTAAAAGGAAAAAAAAAATAAAATAAATTATAGTTACTACTAGTAGTAAAAGGATTAAACTTATAGATAAAGACCAACAACCAAATGAGTAACAAAAAATACATTGGAAAAGAAAGTACTGATAAAGCGATCAAGTATATGTAGAACGGGTATTTTTTAAAAATGATTTTTATAGTATTACTTGATTGGGTTTTCTGCGTTAATGACTTGGCAATATTCCAAAAGGAGTTCTCAAAACTGGCGGGCGAACCATTCATTCATTTCTAGTAATGAATGCTTAATGAAATACCCAATGGACATCAGATTATTTAAGCACAATTTCAGATTGTATCATTACATAAAAATATTTAATTATTTATAAGAGTACCAGTGTTAATAGTGGTAGATTTGAAATTAAATACGCATATAATAAGCATTTCATCATTCAATTGAAATTTTTGATTATAATTAAATCACTATTTTAAATGCAATCCTATCATTTTAAATTTTGATTTGTTTTTTAATTTATATGTATTTAAACTATATGTATTTTTTGAAGTAAAAATTTAAATGCAAACAAATTGGGTTTAACTGTATGGATTTTAGAGAATTCAGATTTAATTCTAAAAACTCTATTGCTCTCTAATGAAATCAATACGCATGAATGTATTTTAAGAGTATATTTAAAATATAATTCATTAAAATAATATATCGACTATCATATTGAACTAATTAAGAAAATGACAAAAATTACTACTTAAATTTTTTGACAGTAAAATCAGTCTTGATTAATATTCTGAAATTATAATTTAAAAAAAATATTATTTTAAAAACGTTTATTTAATATACTAGTAAAAATGTCACTTAAATGCTTAGCTGCATAAAAAAATGGACGCCATTTTGTGGAAAATCCTCCAATAATCTCTGCACTGACCTTTTGATTAGGACCCACAATTAAAGAAAAAGCAAAATCCCCCTTGAAGTCATTTTCCTGTGTGCGATAACTGTTAGAACATTTGATTACACGAACGAACACAAATCTGATTCACACGCTTAGGAACCCGAAAAGGATATAATCAGGAGCACTTAACGATGTCGTGAAGAATATTCATCTACGATTAACGGAAATTATACGGAAAAATTAAAAATTGAACCTCACTTTGCTAGGTATTGTGAAGTGATAAATACTTTAGAATGAATTTTCCTGTATAATGTTGGAAATTCAAGTCAGGAATTGCAAAGTATCTATGTCCTACTTTTACATTTTTACTTCATTCATCTAGGTAAAGGACACTGGGGGTTTAAGGGAATGATATAGAGCCTGACTTTTCTCTAATCTAAATTAATAAGCGTGTAAGAAATTCCGCGTCATACAAATGGCATCAAATACTCACTATATGTTGTTGTAATACTTTAATCTCTAACCGAAATGTCTTCAAATAAATAATTCTTCAATTCATAGGGATTCAGGTATCAGAACCTGATTATTCCGTTTAAAATTGAAATTTCTCTTGCTATATTATGCTTAAAATTATCCTTGCATTTCTTTATCCTTAAAATTATCCCTTGAAATTTCTCTAGCTATATTATGCTTAAAATGATCCCGCATATACATTTGTGTAGTATTTGATGAAACTTCATTTATTTATTTCAAATATGAAACAATAATTTATTACTGATTTATTTAATGAAATCAAGTTAAATTTTTTTTTTTTATTTTGACGTTTTAGAAATTTTGCTATGTTTATTGCACTGTAAAATTTAAAGTTAAATTTTACTTCTGTTTGTAAAAAAATATTAATGCAATTTTTTCATTAAAAATAAACTCATTTTTATTCATTTAATTTTCCAATTAGTAAGGAATATAAATTTACTGAATTTGAAATTCCCAATAGATATCATATTAATTTTCATTTATTGTTAATTAAATATTTTCATATTACGTCTACATAAATTTTATTAAATAAAGTTTCAGAATGAAAGGTTCAGGATTAACTTCTGAAAAGTTAAGAAAATTTTTGTAACAAAAAACATAAGTGACTAATTTATAATTAAGTTGCAAATGATTTTTTCAAACTTTAATTTCTACACTTTAAAATAATTAAGTTACCAATAGATTGGATTCCCAATAGATGTCATATTATTTTTCCCTTGTTAATTAAATATTTTGATATGATTATGACCACATAAATTTTTTAAAATGAAATTTTAGAATGATATGGGGAGAATTTTTTTTTAACAAAAAACATAATTGACTAATTTATAATTAAGTTACAAATAATTTTTTAAAAATTAATTTCTACACAGTAAAATAATTAAGTTTTTACATTTCTTATAGTGAGTATTTGATTAAAACTCAACTACCTTTCCGTAAGTTTCATATCAATCCTCAAAAATCATTTACTATGTTAGCGGTAGTTGTTTGCAACAGAGGTCAAACTGACATAAGAAGTTCATGGATTTTTCCTTTAAATAAAGTGAATCCTGATATTTTATTATTATTCAATTATTTAATAATTAGAAAAGATCATTACACCTTTTTAACACATGAAATTACTATTATAATTGAAAATTAATTTTAAATTATTTATTAAACTTTAAGCAGTTCAATTATCAAACAAATTATATGCAAAATAATAAAAATATTTTGCTTAGTTCATTTATAAATAGATGTATAGTTTATTATTAAGTAAGAATAAATTAATTATTGATGAAATTCTCAAGAAAAATTTATTATGTTAAATTTTGTTATTATACTCTTATGATTGAATTACAAAAACTTTATATTTTTCTTTATATAAACTTTTTCTATTGTGGTTATTTTTTTAAAAATCAAAACTGAAAAAAAAAAAAAAAACGATAATACCTTATATAGCAAGTCTGTATCCAATAAAGGTTTATTTGTTATAATAAATAATTTTTAATTGTACAATGGCTTCATTAGGTTCAAGAAATTTTTAAATTTTGTATAAAAGTTAGTATTAAAGTTAATTTAGTTTTATATGAGTATGCTACAATGGAATCATCGGAGATAAGTTATTAATTAAAAATTTGTTAAGCGTATTAAAATTTTATGATATATTTTATATATTATGTTTATGTCAGAGGATACATCAATACATTTTTAAATAACTTTCAATATTATTTTTAAAAGAAATTTATTTGATTATCAATTTAAAATAATAAAAATAAAATAAAATAGAAAGATTAGAATCAGAAGTTCTTTCTTTTTCTTGCGTCAGATGTCCTTTGTTGCAAAAAGATTAAAAATGTTTTTAGCACTAGGTATCGTTAAATTTCAAATGTTCATTGAAATATATATGTACATGCATGGTTATAGTTTGCTTTAAATTCATTATAGTAGTACTACTATTTACAAGGAAAATACTTTTCATTTTGCCTGTAACAGAAATTTCATTCGGAGAAATCGATATTTTGCACTGTAAGAGTTTTTTGTTCATCACATTCAAAGATAAGTATTTCGTACGAAACTCTTTCTTGTTGAGTGAGATATTATTGGTATCTGGGCAGTCACAATCATAGTATTGCAAATAGTTAGGATCTTTACAAAATCTTTGGCACATGATGAACAAATGGAAAGGGTTAGAAAAAATCTTTTCAAATAATCTTTTATTTTTATTTTGTTCTGGTGTTGATCGATTAAAAAAATTGAATTTAATTTCTTCGTCTCTATTCCATGTCTGGAATTTTAATTACATTACAGAGGTTCGTTAGGTCGTATAAATGCATTTGCTTAAAAACTCTGTGCGCTTTTCAATTTTTAGAATACGTATTGATAAATTTTTTTTTTTTTTATAATTCATGTAAATTTGGCACTCTTGAGAAAAGATAAAAATCTTTTTCAGTCGTATGTTCAATATTTATATTCAGGTGCAATAATAGATTATTTCGAAGTAATTGAAAAGTTAATGCTGATTTTAAAATATAACTGTTTGTTGGTTTTTTTTTCTGAGTTTCCAGTCAGTCTTTTATCCCAAACGCGCCCTGGAGCAATTATATGTTGGGAATTGTTTCTTGAAAAGATATTAAGGAATAGTAGTAACCTTAAACTGCAATGTTTGTTATGAGATTGTTTTGAAAATAAAGCTACGACGCAAAGGAGTACAAGTGTTTGCTTGCAAGAAATTGCACTTTGTGCATGGCAGTGTAATTGAGTGCAAACTATTTCGTGGCAAAGATAATAAGAGTATTACAGCTCTCTGACATCATTTGACACCTGAACTCTAATATCACGAACAGGACAATATGTCAGGACTTTGTACTCCTTATGATTCTAAGCTTCAGAAGAAAAATAAAGGGATTTATTAATTGAGTAACTTTAATTTACCGTAATTTCTTGCCCATAATCCAAGGGTATAAGCAATAACTTTTGGTGGTGGAAAAATGGTTTTGAAAAAAAACCCTTCTGATTTCAAATGGAATAAACTTTTGAAAAAACCTCTGGCAATCTTGGATTTTTATATTTGCCTATATAGATGGAAATCGTATAATTATTAGCTATGACTTTAAAAAGCATTTTTAATTATATTTTCTTTCTTTCTAAGTCTTTTTTATTAATTTTCACCTAACTTTACTTGCAAAGTATCGTGTTGTCCTCATTTGTAAAAGCAAGGCTACCTACCACCGTGAGGTTTTTTTTTTGTAAGTTTAGAAAAATAATTTTACTTTATTTTAAGGACATATAAAATAAAGCAGATCATTTTGGTGCTGATAAGAAGCGGATAATTTCTCTCTCACACATGCTAATAAGAAGCATTTTTAAGCATACCTTTCCTTATAGAATTAATTAATTTATATCGATACTTGACAAAAAAGATGTACAGATTTTAAGGAGTGAATTATAATCCTCAAGAAAAATTTCTATCTCTATTTAATGTATAATTCATAGATTTTAGGTAAGGAATTACGGTATTTATAATCCAATAAAGTCTGTTGATTTCATTTTAATTTATGCACATATTAATTCTATGATTATGATTTAAATTATTTTACTTTTGAATTTTATGTATGGATAAAGGAATAAAGTAAAATTATTTAAAGATTGCCTTTGTAAGAATTGTATTGATAATATTTGATTGTTCGAGCTGATATTCCAGAATTTCAGTAACAGTGAGCTGATAATTGCAATTCAATTTTTCCAATATATAACTAGATCGATCAACGAAATCATTGATCATTTTCAGATATTTCCCTTGTAAAATTATCAATTCCTTATAGAAGGTTATTGGTAATTTCTTTTAAAATTTGAAATCCTTATATGTACCTATATAAAATGTAGCTATCAATACTGTTATCGTGTGTATATATGTGTATATATATAGTAGCTAATATTTGTAATTGATATTCTTAATATATCAACTGATACAATCGGGTCATTTCCACACCTTAAATAAGAATTTTTGGTTTTCAATTAGCTTTATAAAATTATTGATTTCTATTAAAAAAAGGACAAGTTGATTTTAAAAACAAAATAATAGAAAAATATACTCTCTTCATAAATTATTTTTTCGTATGACGTTATAGAACAAATTACTTAGATTAATTATTTAGAATAATATAAATATATTTAAATTAAAACTTAACTTTTTTTTTTGCAAAATATATTATGAATTATTTTTTCATATAATTAATAATGATAATTTAATGAGATTCAAAATTTCAAGTTCAGATATATCCGAAAAAAATAATTAAATTTAGATATCGAAGTTTGTGTATATTTTTGGGTGAATAATGCAGGGGAAAATTTATTATTTCTGTGACTTTTTAATATATAGCATTCAATAAATTTCAATATTTATTTAAAAAGAAAGAAAATTTATACAAAAATAAAAATAATTAATATTCAGAATAGCTATTTGAAGCTAGATTTGTGTCAATGTCTAGGAATAAATGGCATTTGACTACGTAGTCGCATTGAAGGACTTATTCACTTATTTATTGCTGGTGTTTTCAACTTTTTAATTATTTTAAAAATTTTTTAAAAATGTGTAACATTACATTTTGTTGCGCTATTTATTAAAGTAATATATTCACCACTCCAATATTAAATTTTCTCCTCACTTCAATATTAAAGAAATTCCCTGTTACGAGAAATTTTAATTTTTAATTAAAATAATATAAATCATTTATTATTAAGTTTCATAAATTTTATATTAATTTTAAGCATTTAAAGATTTCTACCTCAGTAGAAGGAATCAAAACTATATGCCACTTAAGGGATTTATTATTATTTTTTGATTAATTTAGTTGTAAATTTCTTTGGCATCAGTTGGGTTGTCTTTCATGATATGACGTATGCGTTGTTGTGTGCTTCAATGACCCGATCCTAGCAGCGACCTCGGTGTAAAGTAGTCACGAGTAGTTGTGTTTGTGTCGTAGTCACTCACGAAAAATCGCTCCTCACGCCACGAGGTGGGGTGCTGAGAAGATGGTGACGCAGGTGGACAGGATGGTGAAGAGAGTGAAGCCGAACAGGCATATGCGGTCGACGACCATGCCCGCGAACTTCCAGTCGGAGATGACCTCCTGGTTCTCGTCCTCTTCCCGCATTCTCCTGGTGATGAAGCGCAGCTCCCGCAGGATGCTCTGCAGCTCCCTCTGCGTGCTGAGGCACGGGTGGTAGAGGGGAGTCTCGTCCCCCGACCCCCTCCCGCCCCCCGGCGGCTCGCCCCCCACTGACCGTGTGCACGTATCCGACCCCCCTGAAGTGCTGTTCTGCTGGCGGAAGTCGTCGTCCATGTCCAGGACATTGGCCAGCAGGCTTCGGGAGGACCGCTCCTTCAGTTCGAGCTCCTTCATCTTGGAGCTCATGAAGAGGTGCTTGCGCGTGATTTTCTTTCCCGGTCGACTCATTCGGAGGATAAACGGTAGCCATGTCAAGAAGATTGTCTTCACCTGCAACACAAAAGAGGCAAAACGACATTAATTCTGGCTCTATTAGTTTAAAAAAGATCATTCATGCATGAAATTGAATTTTAATAGATCCTCTGTTAAGAGAAGCATATGATGATAAGCATGAAAACATAAGATTGTTGAAGAAACAAGATTCAAATAAAATAATATACATGGCACTATCTTTGAACGATTGTCTTGTAAATAAAGGTTCCCTTCTAACTGTGAAGATGTGATTATGCAATTTGGTAGAAGAATTCTAAGGTAGACCACGGCTTTCATCTCGGTTTTTTATTTTCAATTATGTTAAGATTAACACAGGATGAACTATGTTGCACTATTATTAAAATACATGGATGTTCAGAAGTACTGTATAGCCGAAAAATACATTAAAATAAAGATAATTTTTTCAGATAATACTTATGATATAATGCATTTAATGATGTTTCAAAACCCTAAGTCAAAAAGAATATAATTTAGTACTTTCTGTACAAACTCGTCCTCTTATAATTAGGTGAATAGGCTTTATAATCATGTATGCAGAATTCTTGATGGAAAATATGAAATATTATTCTGTTAAACTAAATACATATCAACTGTCCATCAGCTCTAATGTACTTGATGATATAAAAGAAAACTTTTTAGTAATCACGTTCATATATGTCCTATGGGGAAAGAAACATAAACAGTGCCTGTGTTGAGATTTTGGGTAATAGAAGAAACATTTTAAATTCACTGTTTTGTTCTGAGACGTCAAGAGCCAGGAATTTTACTTTTTCAATTCGTTGTTCCAAAATACTCATAGTGTTTTAATGATGCATAGAAAGTGATAAAATAACGAAATATTATAACATTTAAATTACTCGTTAGTAATTCATTCATTCGTTGTAGAGGTCAAATGCAATATCACTATGTTGTCTTACATTGAATCTTTCCCAATGGTGTTTCTTACAGAATTTGCATAAAGATTCAGTTTTCGCTGGCTTCTAATATTGTTTAGAAAATATTATTTATAATCATTTAGGGGTCTTTGTTTTCGACACCATTATAACTACTAAAGTTGATGTTAGTAGGTCCGCGGTAATCCCAATGACTGGTAGGCTATTACTTCTCATCAAAGCAATAATCAACTAACAAAATTAAATTGTCAAAATTGTTTTGGTAATGCTATTAAAGTTTCTATACCATAATTTTAACAATCTGTAGGTATTTCTTCACAAAGTAGTAGTAGATTTCTTTTCATATTGTTGCGTACATAACTTCTAGTGTCTCATTTACGAAGCAATGCTTTTAGCCGTGAGATAAATAGTTTTTCTCAATCTTAGATTTCCTCCTTTCCCGAAATTAAAGTTATATCATAATAGTTTTGAAAGAGGCAGCTTAATGTATTGTCAGGCAATAAGGCAATTTGATGAATAAAAAGATTGAGATTTGGTCTTAAATAATGACTCTGTTTTTAGCTTCTCCAAGTCATTTTTCAATTTCTATTGCATATTTACATAAATAATTGAATTTTCAATAACTTTTACCTCTCCCTATTAGTAAATCAAGGATCGAAATTAAGACAAATTGTAATAATGTATATAATAATGTAAAATAGATTAAAAAAATGTAAGATAGATTAAAAATAATATAAGATAGATTAAAAAATGTAAGATAAGATGCATAATAGATTTAAAAAAATTAGAGTCAAATTGATATTTTTACTCACTCTTATATATATAAATGTCGCAACATGTATATGTATATATATTAAATAAATTAGCTGATCCTCGTTTTTATATAAGAGTGAGTAAATACATTAAAGATCTAGAAACACCTTCGTTGATTATTAGTCGCAGGAGTAATGTTTATATTTAATAATTGTATGCTATCACTGGGATTTTAACAATAGAAAAACTTAATATTAGATATTCTCAATATCAATCAATGAAATAAATAATTTATTCAAGTACAAACATAAAATATTTGTTGAAAGCACTGTTGTTAAAATTGAAAACGAGATTAATTACAAAAATTTCTATTTATCTTTCGATACTAATTCTTTGACAAAAATTTCAATTTGATGAAAGTCGTTTCATGTTAATTTTTTCAAAATGAAAGGGCAACTAAGATACTTTCCATATTTGCAATAGTAAAAAAATGCATAACTAAAATTTATTAAATATTTTGAAATTATTAATGAGTACACTGTATTGTTGTTTTAGAAAATGATTAATATAATCATATAAAGCAATCAACGCCAAATCCACCAAAAAAAAAACCCTCATAAAACAAAATATCATTCGTATTTATTTACATATTGGCTATATTACAATTATTTATTATTAAAATATTCTGAATGCAATAAAAAATTCTTTTTTATGGTAAATAAATTCAATGAAGAGGTTGTTGATTGCAGTCTTAGCATTTTTTCCAAAATTTTGATAAAATATAATATAAAAAGCGTTGTTGCAAATTTTTATATTAAATATTAATTGGGGTAATAAATTATTGAATATAATTATATATACTCCTAAAACAATTTTATCTCTAATGTTTTAAAAATCGTCTAGTAAGAAGATAGTTACTGTCGATGCTGGATTTATAATGAAGGCTGTATGAAAATAAATGATCAAAATTATTGTATGTCAATGATAATAATACAGGATAATCTAATATCCATATTAAATTAGAAAAATCGATATATACATTTGTAAGTGAATAAATTTTAATTGCTATCCAGAAATAAATAAACAACAAAAGAATACATAAAAATTTTGTTTAGTTTTTGGAAATATTAATGAATGAAACACCAAGTATATTTAAAAACTAACTCAGCATTTCCTTTCTGCATGTTCTTAAATAAAAAAAATTATGTTTGATAAAAAAGATTTTTACATATTGTGATTTCATCCGTGTAAGTTATTAATATAAAGCAATTTTGTTGATTAAGGGGCATCAACTGACTTTTCAAAACCAAATAATTTCAATCTAAATGTTTATAAATATAAGTTATATAGCTTATTTACTGCAGAAAGGTAGGTTTTAAAGTAATTTTTGTATAACAAAGGTAAAAATAGCTTTGTACTTCTGTATTTACTAAGCAAAATATGGAATTTAAATTTTTTACCAGCATAATTATCTAAAAATATTAATTATTCATTAGAATATATATTAGTATTCATTCATTTAAAAAATTTGGAAAATTGAAGAGAAAATAAATACAATACTGAACATGCTGGAGATCTGGTTTGCTCCAGGAATGTACAGTCCAGGTTTCAATTGATCTTTTGTTCATTTTAATTAAAAAATATAACTGCTTAATTTTTAAATTTCAATTTTAATAAAAGATTGAAAGAGGAGAAAGCGACACGGCTTTAGTTAACTGAAAACGAAACCATTTAAGAATATAAATTTTTTTTTCATTTATTTTATTTCTATTTTATTTCATAGAAGATCATAACCATTACCAATAATATGCATATTTAAAAGCTGCATCTCTAACTACGTAACATATGTTTACAAAACCACATTCCATTATAAAATTGCATTAAACTATGTACATATGGTGGTTATTAGTTAATACATTAAAATACAAAAGTTTACTTGGATTAACCCATATTTGTGAACAGGCATTTTTTAGGGATAAATATAAAGAAAATGTCGAAGAATGAGTATTCATTTGCACTCGTTATAACTACCAAAATCGAACTAAATTCTAAAATTAAATCAATGCAATATCACAAATCAAGGTTTTAGTTGCTTTTATATTTTTTATTTAATAATTATAGTGAATGCAAACAGCCTTCAGATTAGTCTGTACATTCCTGGTTTCCTTTTAATTCAATTATTTGAATAAGTGAGTTTCAAACATAGGATGTTAAAAAATACTGGATATATTGAAAGAGCCAATATCAAAAAAAAAAATTATATTCCTTAATTTTTTTACTACTTATAAATGATTAATATTTAAAGCAGATTTAGTTCAACAAATGAAATGAAATTTATGTAATGCATAAATATATCTAGAACAAATATCAAAATTAACTAAATCTGTATACACTAGCAAAAATTAAAAAAAATATTCAAAGAGAAAAAAATTAAAAAATTAAATAACTTTAAATAACACGAATTATGAAAGGTTTATTCTTTTGATTCTGCACTTATTTAAGGAGAAAATCACTAACATTTAAAGTTTATATAATTAAAACTTTAATATGAATGTATATACTAGTATATATATATATATTTTTTGTATGTATATACTAGTATACATATATATATATATATATATACACTAGTCAAATATATTTGACTTTTAGTATGCATAATAAATAAGATATTATTAAGATAATATACTATACAATTTTATACTAAATTATAATGGAAAAATATTAAATATATTTTTTATTTTATAGAGATAAGAAATGCAGTTCTCTTACATTCATATCTTTTCCAAGTATTTATTTCTAGACAGTCAGTTAGCGGCAAAAATTAAGCTACGCACACTTAATTTTTGCCATATACAATGTGTTACTATGGAAACAATGTCTTTGGTGGTCTCTGGACTGCATATTTATAAGCATAAGAACAAATGTATGAAAAATTATGGTTAATGCAATAAACATTGTGTGAAATACAACACATCTTATTTAGCATTAAAATTTCAAGGAAAGATAGGAGTGTTTATTTATTCATAAAATTTTATTAGTTACATTTCCTTTGAATATTTTTTCATGTTTTCATTCAGTTTGATTTAGGAAGTGATGTATAAAAAAAAATCTTATAATTCACAATGGAATACTAGTTAAATGCGAACTATACTTTGTTTTACTTTTATATTTATAATTTTAAATTTTAATATATAATTATAAAAAGAATAATGGCATATAAAATGAAATAACATAATTTTTTCTAAAATAAAAGATATTATTTTAACGACAATTGCAAATATTCTGGAATAAAATGCCTTTAACATTATAAATGGTTTTCAAATTGAAATATTTCAGAATAAATTTTTGTTCATATACAACATATATTTAATCCCTTTTATTTAAACAGAAATTAAAGGATTTTCTAAAAACAATATGGCAGTAAATAATAATTAAAAATATCTGAAAAGAATGTAATTTTGTGTATGGTAAAAAAAAGATAACTACTAATATTTATTTAGAATAGGATATCAGTAAATGACAAAATCTATACAATGAGAATTTTTAAGAAATTTTTTTTTTATAATTTAAGAAAAGTTTTTTTTTTATTATTGTCGAGATTATATGCATGTATATTTTTTTGCTATTATTTCTGTCTTTTTTTTGGAAGTTTTTATGTGAACATTTTACATACGATTCTTAATATATTTAATTAGTAGCGATATATTTATTTAATATTGATTTAGAGGAATTAGAAATATTTTCACATCGAATTATTGGGATTCCGTCTGATATATATAATAATCAAAATACTTTTATCATGTTGCATAGCATATTTGTAAAATTTAAAGCATTAAATTTTTTCAATAACCATAAAAATATGTTGCTATATTATATTTAAATATAATTTTGATGATGTTTATAAGATTAATTTTTATTTTTAAATGAACAGGATTTTCAATTTCAAAAGAAAAAAATTTTTTTTTTTATTGAAGCATGTTGATTTCAACGTAAATGATTAAAAACCAACTTAAAATACATTGTAGATAAAATGAATGACTTTGAATTAGTGAAGGTGTGAGAAGAATTAATAAGGAAATTTATACTCACATTAAAAAAAAAAAAAGTTATACACATTAATATTTAATAAATTTCATGATATTTACTTGAATGTTATAAAACTTATTAAAAATATTTTAGATGCCTTTTAAGAGCATATAAAAATATCCCCATTATATTCATTATATATAAATGTCACTATTTAGTTTTTATAATAAAAATAGACAAAATTGAAATAAAATTAGAATAAATATTTCCTTATCGAAAGCATAAAAATATAGTACTTTTAAAAGAAAATATAGGTTTTATGAACATATAAATAATTAAAAAGGAAAATAAAAAACTTGAAATCTAACGATTAATAGTTATTTTAACTTAGTTTCTGAGTACACCGTTTTATAAGGCAAAAAGTTTAAAATATTGAAAGAGAATTTAAACGTTCATAATTTAATTATTTTTTTCTAAGATATGGAAGTAGTCAGGAAAATTTAAATTTAAAAGGAAAGAAAAATAATGATTTAAAAATCACTTATTACACATTCATTTGAGTCTAAAGAATATATTTACTTTAATTAAAATGAATTCTTAGAAATATACGAAATATAAATATTTAATAATAAATAGGTATTTCGATACATTAAATATTAAATATTTTATTTATTAAATAATTCCTTACTGCATTTTATGTATAAGTTAAAAAAGTGTTTAAAAATAAAAGCGTAATATATTTCTTTTTCTATATTTTTAAAACTAAGATTCAAATATTTAAAAAAATTTTGACTTATCAAAACATAACAGAATACAGCACCAAACAAAATTAAACGACAACAATATTTCAATTATAAATGTTTTATAACTAAAATATAAAAAATTATAATATTCACAGTTGTGTTTAAAGGAAATCTTCATTTTAAAGTGAAAAATACCTTTATCAACTTAAATTTAATAATAAATAAGATTTACATAAATTAACACAAAAAATATTTTGACCACAAAACAATTTATGTAAGAATACAAAACTTTTTGCTTTTTTATGTAATAATTTTGTAAAACATTTGTACAGTCAGATCAACCTTTATTTTATAAAATTAAAAATAATGGTAATTTCGATTGATTGTTTTTACAAGTAAATATATTTTAAAATTTTCATGTGGTATTAATACACATATATGCACATATTTATAATAAAAGTATCTAATTTTTTTATGGCACATTACAGGAGTATAATGAAATAAGTGTTATTATTTAAACACCAAAAATAAATGGATGTTATTTGGCAGGAAAAAAAAAATAAAATAGCAAGTCATTTTTCGTAAGTTTTTATTATGCAAAAATACAAAATTTTTGTTACACATTTTCCTATAGTACCCAACAAAACGCATTCATGAACTTTCGTACGATGAACGACACTAAAAATCAAAATGTCTTTTATATGCAAGACAGGAAAAAGAATGTTACTGAAATGACAGGCAAATAGTAACTGGCCTTCTATCCAGTTCAGATTAAATCTACGTATAATGGATTAAATACGATTTAAATTCGAATCATGACAGCAAGATTACGGTAAATATTGTTGAATTGAATTCAAAACACGGAGGAACAAATTCTTCTGTATGAAGCTTCAATATAATGGCATTCAATAGAAATAAATAATTTAACCTTGTTATTACATGCTATGTAAATAATATCTAACACATTATTTTACTTAAAGAAATGAAAAAAAGACGAAAACATTAAAATTATTGTAAAAATATAGAATGCTTCGTTATACTTTTAATACTCGTTAATAATTTTTTATCCTACTTTTTTAAGAAGAACTACAGAATTATAAAATTATTATAATTAATAATAACCTATTTAAGACATTAAAATATAACTTCTATTCCATTACATATATTTTTTATTTTCTTTTTAGAACATTTTCATAATATATGTTAATTTTTTTACAATATAATGTAGTATACTAAATGAAAGGTTCAAGATACATTTAGTTTTATTAATATTTTGTCTTTACAATATAATGTAGAATACTTAATGAAAGGTTCAAGATACATTTAGTTTTGTTAATTATTTTGTCTTTACAACATAACAATACTAAACAAAAAAAATTCAAGGTACATTTAGTTTTGTTAATTACCAATCAAATGTGTGATAATTTTGTCAATTTTCACATTTTCTTTTAGTAAAATTAAATTAATTTTTTCGTCTTTAAATTTTTAGATATGAAGGTACTTAATGTTTTACAGAAATAAAATATTAATTTTTTTAAGACAAAAAGATATGTGCTTGAAATATTTTAAAACTTATTTGTTTAAAAACAACAAAAATTTCTTAAAAATGGTTTAAAAATATGAAAATAATTCCTAATTAAAATATTTTCATAAAATCTTTTTTTAATTTATTTCTTATCAAATTTCACAGTTAAAAATCACGATGATGTATTTTTAAATCATAAAATATTTATATTTAACTAGCTATAAATATAAAATGAAAAAAAAAATTATTAATAAATTTTTGATGAATTTCCATTTATAGGAAGAGTTGAACATTCTAAGGTCCTTATTCATTTCATATATATTGTTGATTTAATAATAAGATTAAAACATTTCAGTGTAGTGCACATAACCACACTATATTATTTAAAATTTAATAACACTTCGTTAATGTTTCTGAAATATAAAGTCTTTAATCCATTGAAATTGATTGATATGAGGCGAAATAATAGCGATTTCATTATTTTTTTTAATTAATTCCTCTCGAAGTGTAAACTTACATTTTTAATTATAGTTCATATTCAGAAACACATTCTGTGCAACTATCTGTTTTATATTGTAAAAGTTTTGAATACATTACTTTAAATTAATTCACAATTATAAAATGGTTTTTAAATTGCTATCATTTTAAAAATGATCCAAAGCTTTCCCAACAGATTTAATTAATAATATAATTAATTAACTTATTTCTAAGAATTGTAACTTTAACATAAATTTAGATCTAAAGGATTAAATTGTGGAATAAATCCGTATAATTAAACTAGTAAAAAGTGTGTGTGTGTGTGGGGGGGTACAATTATTTGAAACTTCAAACAGAAAAAGATGTTCCCTTATTCACAGCATTCTACTTTAAATCTATGAAATATTAATTACACACAATTGAGAATCTTTCTGAATAAGAGAATGGGAAAAAAAATCTTTCTACAAACTTTCTAACTCCCTAAAAATTCATATTTATTAGATTCTATATTTGTAAAGCATGACGGTACTATATTATTACTATGCTCATTGAAAATTATTGAACACAAAGATATTCAATATAATTTATACGTTCTGAAACTGTTATATAGCATTATATATTTGAAAACTATTTATATTAGTATACTGCTATCAATATTATGCAAGTTCCAAATCATTATATGTGAAACAATTTTCGCTAAATAACATAAGACATGAGTGTTTTAATCTGAATATGCATGATAATGTAAATAGATGTATTTCACTTTTAAGCCATTTGATATGCAGATTAAAAGTTGAGCAATCTTAATTATAAATTTTGGTTCAGACATCAGTAATTTGCACCCAAAGATATGTCATTAGATGATATAAATTCTCCAAATATAGGTATAATATAAGTATTTTGTATATATATTTTGTATGACAATCAAAACTTCATTATTAATATTATATACAATAAAATTTAATTTACGATATGCTTGTTTAAAAATGATAATTATTTCAATAAGAATATATTGTATATTTATGCTTTAATAATTACTTTTTTTTATTTATATATTGAAAATTTATTTTATTATTTATTTAAATTTATTAAAATTTATTTTAATAAAATATTTAAAATTTCGTGCATAGTTTCTAACAAATGGGTGATCATAAAAAAATTCTGCAAAAAAAAGTATTTCGATAAGCAATTTTCTTTTTCTTGCGTGAGAGGTGTTGTTTTAGTATAAATTTATTTTTTTCATGATTTCACAATGCATTACAAAAATCAAAATAAATATTAGGAAATTAGACTAAATATTATTACTATTTACTTAATATATTAATTACGATAAAAACTGAAATTTTGGACATATTTCTAATCTCTAAACAAAAAAAAAAAAGTAATTATTTCGAGCATCATGGAATGCCTCATTATGCATTTTAAAAATATTATTTTGTAGAAAGTCAGACGCTTTTACCTTTTGAAATATATTATTATCTATTCAACACGTGAAGTTGATTTATTTTAAATACTACATATCCTTAAGTAAAACAACATGAATACATTTAAATGAAGGAGTTGGAGCCTTTACATTTCAACAGCTTTTATCAGCTTTAAAATTGTTTTTAATTGAAATGCAAAAGTTAAAGGACAAAACAATATTTTTTTAGGAATTGCACTTTAACATGTGTTTTTCAGCACCTTCAGTAATTGCCTCATATGCATATTTCTATATATGACTTCACTCATAAGCGCTCAGTAAAACAACGCGTTTATCAGTAAGTAGCCTATCTCTGATACCTTGATAGCAAATATATCTATTAAATATATGAAATTTAAAACTTTATATATCTTGCATGAAAATTTTTTTGTGTTTGTATTTTTTGTTACTTTTGTTAAATGTTATGAATGAAGTAGAATTTTATTGTGTTATGTAAAGTCTATTAATAAAATTGTTTAATATTTGATGTTAAAAATATATGCATGTATTTTAAGATATTAGACAATAATGACTAAATAATAATTTTTTATTATTTAAATTTAAATTAATAAATTAAAAAAACATTATTTAATTGTTTTTGAATTTTGATCCAATTCCATTCATTATTTCAAAATTTCTTCCGTTGTAAGCATTAAACATATTTTCCCTTTTTTTTAAAGCAATGTATGACCGCTCTTTCATTGGATTAGTATTCCATTATGGCAGTGTTGATGCGGTATCTGCTATTTTAATAATCTATTTAAAGGAAAGTTCATAAAAAGAGGATTAAACTAAATCAAAATCTAATTTGAAAAAAAAAAAAAAAATTGACAATGATGTTCACGGATGACAAACAGGAATTTTTTTGTGAACCTAAATTATTTGAGTCATTTAACACCGTTTCCTTTCATTGTGAAAAAATTGATAACAGTTAAAATTGAAAACAATGAAATAACTAGTTAATTAAGGAAATAAAAATAAAACTATGTTGTGTTGGGGTAATTATAACTATGCGTCGTTTATCCATTTGAATTTAGTCAAAATAAAAACTGTTAAATTTCAAATTGAGAAGTAATATTATTTTATAAATAGTGTTAACCAAGGAATCCTATTGAAATTTTATAAGAAGTATTATTTATTAAAGCAAATATATAGAATACCACACTCTGTGTTGTAGCTCATCGTCACGTATTGGTTAAGAAAAGCTCTTAGAGAGAAAAAATTTACAAAAAGCGCCAAATACTAAATAGAAGTTTTAAGGTAAGTGTTTAGATAAATATGTTAAAATTATAGATTATCTCCAATTTAATAACTAAAGAAAGTAATAACATTTCGCGAGCCCTCTAAAAATGTATTTTCTCGGATTATTTGTGTCCGTAATGACATGCAGTCTCGTGACAGTGAGAAAACTGAAAATAAAAAAAAAATGATTTTACAAAGATTTAAAGATAACTGCCGTTTAAGAAAAATGTCTTCAAATAGATATATTTCTATGTGACCCTGTCATCAGGCCATGAGATGGGGTGCCGAAAAAAGACACACGCAAGTCGAGATGACAGTGAAGGCCGTAAAAAGAATGAAGCACAGTCTATCCACTACCATTCCCGCGAACTTCCACTCTGAGATTAGGTCCTGTGTCGCGTCATCATCGCGCATCCGCTTTGTTATGAAGCGAATCTCGCGCAAAATAGCTGCTAGTTCCCTCTGATAGCTGAGGCAAGAGGTGGGGTTGGCCGTTGCACCAGTTGCGCCGTGAAGGGTGGTCGTCGGAGTCCCCTCAACGCTGGGCCCAATGAGTTGGACATAGGCACACGTCGAGTCGCCAGCTCCCGAGGCACCGGCATTGCTATTCGGGCCGTGCTGCAGCCTGAAGTCATCGTCGATGTCCAGAACGTTGGCCAGAAGGCTTTTAGAAGAACGTTCTTTGAGATCGGGAGCAGACAACCGCGAAGAGGACCGTCCTCCTCCAGAAGTAAAGGATGATTGGCGAGCTTTGAGGCGGGCGCTTATCTTGGCTGGGCGGTGCATTCGCAAGATCCACGGGAGCCACAGCAGAAACACCGTTCTGATCTGGAGTGGGGAAGAAAACAGGATGCAATTGAAGACACATTGTTTTTCATGAGGCAGCATCATTTCATTTCACAATTTGATAACACACAATTCACTTTCTTCATAAAGCATTTACAAATCTGGGAATTTGCCACCACACATTCTTCTACCATTCAAACAAATGCCTTCGATTATATCTAGTGCCTCTGTTAACTCTTACTCTTGTCGCATCGTTCCCCTAATACTTACATAACTTCACCTTTGATCCGATATTTAATGACTAACCTTTAATCTGCGAGAATGTTAACTACCTCATGGGCCACTAAATATATCCAATTTAAATGATATTTCTTACAAGCGAGTCACAATTTTAGTGATAATCGATAATTAGTCAATGACCCTCATTCGTTCTATAAAGGTTACCTCAGAATTTGACAGCTAATTAATTTTAATATAGCTGAGTTTTTCTACAACGTAAAAAGCTGGGGAAATATAACCAATTTAAGAAATATTTCTTACAATCGAGTTATGTTACACATTAATTGGCTTATAATCGTCAATCGTCCATAAAAAATTACCTAAAATTTTATAAGCAGCTAAATGCAGCCAATTCGTTTGAAAAGCCTCTTCAAAATTTGATAAAAGGCGATCTAATAATAATAAATCATTTATTAAATAATAATTCTCAATCTGCAATTAATTAATTTCATGAGAAGCTGAATAATCCAATTTAAGCGAGTTTTCTTATAACGGTATACAAATGAAAATGCTGGCAAACTTTGGTACTGGCCAAAAGTATCAAAGTTTGCTATCTATTAAGCTGTTGCAACAAATAAACCATGTCAATGTTAAACTATAATGTTATTAACCTTTCTTAGAATTTTGGTAAATGTCTAAAAGGCACTTGTATAGAAATATTTGTGGTTGACAATATTTATATAAAGTTATGACACAATAACGGATTTTTTTTAAACTACTCCATCTATTTCTATACTCTAAATATAACAATTTTGTTTGCGATTATCATGCAGAAACTAGTCTATGTTCCAACGAATGACTATCACTGATACAACTATAAAATCCACATCAAAATCTTACGCTTAATACTATTCCACAAGCTTGCATACATTTTCTTACCAAACACAAATTCAGTTCTACAGACTATAATTCAAAAAGCAACTTATATGCACATTTTTGTTTTGTCGAAATACTGCTTTATATTTTTGTTCTTCTGATTTAATATTTGTTTGTTATTTGCTTGAAGTCTATTTCAAAGTATTTATTGTGCATTCTCTTTTATAATAAGAAACATGTAACTACACATATACTGAATCATTTTCCTATTGCATTAAACTTAAACACTTGTTTTTTAAAAAAAAATGTGGCAGAACTTGTACTTCATCTATATTTTATTGAAATAAATCTGATAAATAATAAATGAACTATAATGGGACAATTGATTTTTGGGGGTGCAAATATTATTATTATTATATAATGGGACAATTTAATATTATTTTAAATAGAAAATTTCATTAAAAACTACAATACTGTTGTAAAAAACTAGCACAAAATATAGTAAATGAAAAAATATTTACAGATTAAGAATTCAAAGCATTTTTTTTCTAAAAATTTTCACCATATTTACTGACAAAATAATAAAAAAAAATACAAAATACTATTTTAATATAATTTTATTATATTAATTATATCACTTTCACGATTACATTTCTTGTTTAGAAATTAGAAATTCAGAAATCTTGTAGAGGCATTGAAAAGAAGGAACATTTGTTTTGTTGTAAAATGTGTAGTTTAGAAATTTGTAACCTTGAAACACTGTCATATGGTATATTTAAATAGTATTATATGCATTTATACTAGAAAAATAACAAAGCATTATGCATAATCTTTAATATTTACATTATTTAGATTTAAATAATTTGAAAAGCAAATTTTTACCAAAATAATATTTCAAATCGAAAAAAAATCCACTGAAAAATATTGGTTGTAAGATAATCAGTATTCTGGGTCATCAGATTATAAAATTATCAGATTCAAGAAATAATGAGTATTAAAATTTATTCTATCATGCAGAATAAATTAATATTTTAAATTTTGAAGATAAGAAAACTTCTTGGCGTAACAGCACTGATAAATCAGTTTTTCTGACCAAACATTTTTTTTCATTTTGAAATTTTCTTTGAAGCATAAAACTCATTAAAATAATAATACTCGTTCAATATTTTATGCTTCGTAAATAAGTAAAAAAATTAATCACATTTTTTTTCTGCATCTCATTAATAAAAGAAATATTCGTTATTTGTGATTCTGTGCCGTAATTTATCTCCCCATGCAAGATGAGAGAGAAAATTTCTAAAAAAAAGTTGATTGCTGAAATTTCGTTAGAAGAATGTGGTGAACTCTATCGAAATTAAATTGCCCTATTTTTATGTAAATAATTACAATCAAATCACATAGTGGATTTAAAAATTATTTTGAATATTACGAAATGTAAATGTTAGAAATTTCTATTAGAACTTACAGATAATTACGTGTTGAATTTTCTATCAGCTAATACACATTAGTAATAGAACATGAAAAATGAGTACTGATTATTGGGATCAAAATGTACTTACTAAAGAGATATTTTAATAAATAATTTTATTCAAAATATATTAAAGAACATTTTTCAAACAGTAAAATGTTGAAATATTTTCAAATTTTTATGATATACAGTTAAAATGTTAAGAACGATATTAATATTTTGAATTGATTGGATGGTCACAAAGAAGCCATCACTCAAGCTGTATTATAAAGATACACTCATCCAATAACCCAAATTTGTCCAATTCTAAACTTCATTTTGATTATCTTTTAATAATATTTCGTTTATGTTTTGTAAGATTATAATAATATTCATAATAAATATTTGA
Source organism: Caerostris extrusa (assembly GCA_021605095.1). Classification (NCBI taxonomy): domain Eukaryota; kingdom Metazoa; phylum Arthropoda; class Arachnida; order Araneae; family Araneidae; genus Caerostris; species Caerostris extrusa. The sequence continues at coordinate 111,888 of BPLR01008833.1, read as the reverse complement.
AATTTATACATAAATTTCAAATCGTAAATACCAACCATCGAAGCACAAGGATAGGAGCAAATGTTAATGCTTAGAAATTTTTTTATATTACAATAATCTTCCAAAATTGAGGAAAATATCACAAAAATAGCAATGACTGAAAACACTATACTTTAAATAGAAGGAATCTGTGTATAGTAAGAGGACAATTTAGCAGACAATTATGAGGATCTTGAAATTATCACATTAATTTTGACAAATTGGATGTGTCAGTTTGATATTAGAAAAATATATTTAATATGAAATGTATTTACATCTTATTACACAACACATAGAGATGTGTGATTTTATCGATTGTGTGGTCAAATCAAAACTTCAGAATCACTGCTGACATCACTACTGCTAGCATCATGAATCATAGAATGATTTGACAGCATCTTCCTGGCATAGATCTGTCTCTAATTTTCCAATGGTCTCATATCATTGGAAAAAATGATACTTTTGAAGTCTGGGTAAAGATTAATATCACAGTGAAACATGCAATCTTCCTCTCATATATGCATTTTTCGCTACTTGCAGGAGCAACATTCTGATGGCAGTACCACAGTTTTGCTTATTGTAGTATAATTCAATACCTTTAAATAAAAACATACTAAAATTCTGTATATATTGAAAAAGTTACTGCTTTGTAATTTTCTCTTAATTTACTGAATATTATGTAAAAGATTTGAACTCTTAAGATGATTACATTTTCCATTTCAATCAAGTTTTTGAAAGGTAGTTGAAGTGAATTGTACTGTAGTATTTTTGCTATGCAAGAAGTTTGAGTTACAAAAAATAAAAGCTAAAACTTTTCTAATTTAACTTTGCCACTTACTTAAACATACATGTATCACACTAATTTAGTATAGGCATATCAGTTACGATATTAATAAGCTATACATTGATTTCATAAATTTGCAATAACCGCTAAGAAATGCTTAACTAACTTAGACATAGGTGTTAATCTATTTCTAAATTATTATAAATTAAAATATGTTGCTTATTAATAGATGAATGTGAACTCTTATTCCCTCATTGCAATTTTATATTCCGTCATAAATTTTTTATTTCTAACTAATAAAAGTAATGATACTGATAACAAGCTCCAAAAGTCCTTTTTTTCAACAATTTCATGTATTATTTGGTCAATTTTCTTACTTTTGTATTTATGTGTTTATATGTTTTTAAAATACTTAATTAACATGTAAATAATTAGATAAAAGCACATTTTCATTTTTAAAAATTGTTTTAAATTAGATAGAAACATAGTTTATGCAATCATAGTAGAGAGCATATAAAGGAAAAATTTAAAAAGTCATCGACCTATGACAGAGACGTTGATACATGATTCCATTGTAAATAGGAGAATGATTTGTTACATCGATATGCATTTCATTACAAAATTGCAAAGAATTTTGAAATTAATGGCAAGGTTTAAAATTATTTATTGATCAGTAATTTTGAAATGTCAGAAAGTATCATCTTTCAGAAGGATTCATTTAAATTGATATATTATTATTGCAATATATTAAACAATCTTTAGTTTCGTTCCAATAGCATTTATATAACAAATATAATATAAATGTATTTTAAATAACTATCTCTAATTTGAAAGAAGATTTTTTATTAATATTTTCTATTGTTATATTATTCAGCCATTTAAATTAAACTGTTTATTAGAAGTTGTAAAATGTAGAATATTGCATTCAAAAGGTATTTCTGAATTAAAAACATGTAAAGAACCTTTTACCTATTATCATAAATGTTGAAAATTTAAAAATTTTTTAATGGAAAATATAACGCAAATATTTTTATTCAAAAATAGTTCTACTTAATTTATACGCGAGCATAGTATTAGATTACAAAATTTCACAGTTCAATGAAAATTTTTATTCTTGATTAGTATAACAATATTATTTTTAAAACGCAAATATTTTGTATTATTATTAAAAATCCAAATAACTTTTACACATCTAATCAAGAATGGATGACAAGCTTTGTTAGATGTAACCTAGAATTTTACATGCTACTGCATGTGGTGAGTCTCAGAAGATGCAAACCACAAAATGTCATCTTAAAGATAATTAAAACAAACATATCCTTAATTTCTTCTTCATTGGCGCAACAGCCATATGGTAGGCCAAGGCCCTCTGCCTATTAGCAAATTTCAAGACAATAGATGTTTTTCTTTTTACAGGGTAGGCTGTCAGCTCTACGCCCAGTCCTATTAGACCAGGACTACGGTTTAAAGTGGATTCCAACTCACTACAAACATCCATGACACCGCTCGTACTCGAACCGAGCCTCAGAGCGCTAGTCACTCGGCCATCAGGTTTGTATCCTTAATTAAATGCCAGTATTTTTAATTTTCAAACTGTATACCACCAATAGCTTTGGTTTATAGCCGCCCGATACCGATATACATACTATACCTCAAGAAAGAAAACATTTGGTTTATATCGCTACAATGGACAAGATTATGCCACATTCGTTAACTTGCAAAAGCCATTTTAGGTCATTAGCGTCCATCAGAATGATTATCTAATGTTTTTTAAATGTTTTGATCTTTGAAGAAGCATTTTGTGTGTACTACATTTTTCAGGTAAAATACAGATAGTGTACAGTGAAGTATTAAAATTCTCTAAATTGTATTGTATGTATTTTATCCAAATCACGATTATAGATAAACATGCACGTATACTTTTTTTTTTTTTAAAATGTACAAAAATATATTTAGAAATTTTAGATTGTTTTCAAAATGAAGCACTTGATAGTGATGGTTTGCAACATAATTAAAATAAATTAAGTTCATGTTGTTAGGGAACTAACTACTTCTATTTATCAAATCAGTTAGATTTGTATTGATTTAACAAATATTTATAAATTCTTATTGCAACACATAAACAGTAGACTTATAAAATTTATCTTGTACATTTGGAATTATAGATTAGATTATGTAATTTAATTTTCCTTGTCATACTTAAAAGGGCATTATTTAAAAAAAAAAAACATATTTTATATGCATTAAAATTGCTTATATTATAGTGGTTTTATGTTTTAGCTTGGATAAATATAGCAGAAATATTATTTAGCCATTCAAACGTGTAACATTATCAATATTTCAGATGTAATTTAAAAAATTGAGTCCATACGGGCTCGTGGGCTTGGTATAGATTAGATATCTATCAAGTGTTATAAGTAACAACAACAATGATAAGATTATTTTAACAGACACTAAATTTTACAAGATGGTATCAGTTTTAATCAGATATTCGGGTAAATAATATATTAGAGTACTTCATATTTTTATATGCGAATTTATGTGTTGGTACCGATTTTCCTGAATATAATAAAAACCCAAAGAGTTGTATTTAAGCACCTTTTAACTTTTTATTTCCCTGTATATTAAGTAAATTTTTATGATGTAAATGATATTATATTTATCTTTATTTTAACCAACTGTTGCATTAAAAGGAAGAATGAGCATAGAATAAATCAATAACAGAACTGCTATTTAAATATAAAATATAAATTTGCACTTTTAAGTAGCACCAAAGTCTCATTGTTTCCAATAAAATTTGGAAAAATATTGATAACATCTATGAAATATTCTATCTAATGCACATAAACAATTTATCTTTTATACTGAACCCTTTTCTAGAATATCTAGAGGGAATTACATTTCTAGCATTGGTTTATATATTCAGATTTACATAAATTGCAATTTTATGCAGCAATTGTCTGGTAAAAAATGTCAGAAGGAAGGTAGATCACAGAAGGGAACAAGGTAAATTAAAAACTGATAACGGCTCCCGATATGTGACAGCACCATTGGATGCTAAGCACCTAATACCCACACTACTGATGGACTGTTAATCTGTTTCTCGACTGTTATAATAGTAATGATGCACTGCTACAGTGAATCGTTGTCTACTTCTGCGGTTCGAAAACGTCTACTAAAAGTGGACATGGATGACTATATGAATATCACCGCCAATAAATTATTATCGCCTAGAACCTCCAATGGCGTTTGAGTATAGACAATAAAATACTTATTGGTACTCCACCCTACTCACTCACCAAATCATTTATTCTGACAAATGTTGGTTTTAGATGGATTACAATAACAGTTGATTCCTGTTAGATAATATTTTGGAGAGTGACATTGTTTAGCATGCATTTTAGAGCTTCATACGGCCCAAACGATGACTGTGGCAACGTAGAGTGAAATTGATTACCCTAGGTAACTAAGTTAATTATTAATTGTTATAAGTTGAGTATACTGTTAATTAATTTACAACTGCTACAACCAAGAGGTTGTAGAAAAATAAATTGTTTCCCTGAAAGTATAGGCTTTTCAGTTCATTATATGCTGCTTATACACTGGTTTGCCCATTCGCCAGGCCTATAATCTACAAGTGTATCATTCTTTACTTCTAAGGTTTGACAACGTCTGTTAAAAAAGAAGTCATACATGACTATATGTATATTTTGAAAATAAACTAATACTCCTTTATAGCCTCTAGCTACAATGGAGTATGAATGCTGACAATGAAATGCCGATTGCTACCAAATCGTTTATTCTGTCAAATCTTGGTTTTAGCTGGGCTACAATAATAGACGATTCCTGTTAGATAGTATTTTGGAGAAGGGCATTATTTGACATGCCTTTTACTAGAGAATCATACTGCGTGAATCATGAGTTTGATAACGTAGAGTGCAATTGATTATCCCTAGGTAATCAGGTGAATTAATAATTTCTATAAGTTGAGGTTATTCTTAATTAATTTACAACTGTACAACCAAGAGATTGTAGAAAAAGAAATTGTTGTCTTTAAGGTACAGAGTTTCTCAGCTCATTATATACTGCTTACATTGAATTCTCAGGCCTATTATCTATTGTAAACGTATGGTTAATAATTTGTTTATTTAATTTTTTTTACTACCATACAATGAAAGCAAATGAATTGCGACTTACACAAATGCTGCTTGGCAGGCAAAAACTCTAGAGCATATCAAAGCCTATTTTATGACATGAAGTTTAATATTTCTTATTGCTCCTTCATGGCTTCACAAAAATATCAGATATTTGGAATATTTATCAAAAATTTAGTTTCATTGATATAATATAAACTTTTATTTATATTTTCATCAATAATGTATATAAGCGATTACTCTAAAATAGCATGTATATGCTTCTTTCCAGAATTATGAAATTATAGTAATAGTATGTTATTAATTGAGATGAGTTATCAGCAAATAATTTATATAATTATAGCACGCTTATGAAATACTGAAATTCTTTTAAAATTGGCTACTTAATTGTATTACTAAAAGTGGAAACCTGGAAAATAATAGTTTGATTTAAAATAAATATGCATTGAAGACTATAGATTTACTCAAATTTAAGTCTGAAATTTTGGAAATACACGACATTGAAGCTCTTTGACAAGTAATATTGGCTTCTTGTATGACAAATATTGCTTCAGATAATAAATAGAGTTGACTTGGCAACTACGCCACAATAATGAGAAAGAAGAACGTCTACAAAGTATGCACAGTATATTTGCTATATTTAAGAACTGGGTTTTCAAACGTAATTGTGGAAAACCTGGAAAATATTCTTGATCTTTAACGATTTATTATTAAGGCATGTCAAATTTTCTTTTTAAAATTTAAGGAAAAGAAATTCAAATGCACCAAATCATTTGATTTTATCTCATCAATTGTGGGCTATTGTTGAACTAGAAAGCTGAGCAAACACTGACTGTAATTTTTAGTAAATGTCAGATAGTAATACTGGGTTTTCAAACAAACTTTGAGTGAAACTTGGGCTTTGCTTTTGATCCCAAGACAAAAGAGCAAACATTTACTTGGGTAGTATAATGTTTGTCATCGCAGAAATCTAGAATAAAGACCATGTTAGATTCATGTTTTCATTAGATGGAGACATCTCATAAGTAATTTGTTCTTGTGAACTCCATTTCTATGAAAAGTAATGGATAGCTAGTGATAGTCAATGAACTCCGTTTCTATAAAAGTGACATGAAACTTCTAGAGAAGGTTAAGCACATTAAGTCAGAAAAAGCACATCCAAAGAATGGTTGCTAGACATGAAAACTGAGTAGCAGTAGTTTTAAATTGCATATAGTAAAATCTAATAGAAAAATGTGATTAACAGGAAGCGCTACAGACCAAAATAAAAATCATGTGGATTAACCTGTAGATAACAACCATATGAAGCTACAAAATTAATTTGAATAACCTGTAAACAACCATATGAAACCCCAAATTAAGATGACTAACCTGTAGATAATAACCACATGAAGCTACAAATTAAGATGACTAATCTGTAAACAACCATATGAAATCACAAATTAAGATGATTAACCTGTAGATAACAACCATATTAAGTTACAAATTAAGATAATCTATAAACAAACATATGAAGCTACAAGTTAAGATAATTAACTTATAGATAAAAACCATAAGCTACAAATTTAGACGATTAAAATGTAGATAACAACCATATAAAGCTACAAGTTAAAATGATTAACTTGTAGATAGCAACTATAAAAGCTACAAATTTAGATAATTAATCTGTAGATAACAACCATATGAAGCTACAAATTTAGATAATTAATCTGTCGATAACAAACATATGAAGCTACAAATTTAGATAATTAATCTGTCGATAACAAACATATGAAGCTACAAATTAAGATTTTCATGTTTTCAATATGATCCTTTATGATGATCCAAAAGTAAATTTCCCCCATCATGCAAATGTTAGCTTTAATTTTAACTTTAACGATTAGATTTAACTTCTTCAAAGAGGCAAATGTTGTTCCCAACCTAATATAGAACAATTCTAGCTGGCTTCTTAGGCATACAAAAGTAATTTTCTAAAAGAAACCCTTTAACAAATTAGCCCTAATATGGAACAATGCTAGCTGGCTTCTTAAGGCATACAAAAGTAATTTTCTAAGAGAAACCCTTTAACAAATTAGCAAATTTATAAGCCAAATTAATAAATGAAATGCTCACAAATTAAAGAAATATTTCTATTCTGAATGTGAGCTTATAGAGATATTGTTATTAAAGAGATTGAACCGTGTGAATTTTATCAATATTAAGAATTTATTTTCAATTTCTTTTTGTTACCGTTTGTATAAATAAATGTTGTTCTTTCTACAATGATAAGTAAAATACTATTTAAACAAATATACTACAGGTCTTTAGTTGCAGTGTCAAAGAACTGCCATTTATTTTTACCATGAAGTGTTGTTCTTATGCAATAATACGAAGACTTATAAGTGAGATGATTGTTGTAATCTGCTCAAATTTCAATTTGAGCATTTGTCAGAAAGGATTTGAAGTAATGATTAAGATCAACTTACCCGATTGAACATTTCTATTCTTATTTGTAGAATAATAGAGATTATACCAAGAACTAGAAATAGTTTCAGATGTAATCCAGAGACTGAGGGAAAATCCTTCTAGGAGAATGATACTTGTTTGTAATCCATTTGTAAAATTATGAGCTAATTTTTTTATTGAAGTATAACAATTATCCTTCTGCGTATATTTTACAAGCGTTCCAAGTAGCTAGTAGTATATAGTGTATATTGTAAAAAATACATTATTTAATAACGTAAATGTTCAAAGTACAATAGTAAAAAAAAAAGTAAATATTGATAATTTTATTAGGAATTTGAAAGAAGCAGTAAATTTGTATTGAAAATTTTTATAATTTTTTTCTGAATTTCGGTTAGATACAGGGAAGAATTCCAGCCCTTTTAATCTCTAGAACAGTTAAAATAATTTATGCACACATGAAAACTCTGTGTATAATATAATTTATATAAGTTATATCATACGTATTTTTTAAAAAATAACAACATTGTACACAATTATATTAAATATATCATGCGAAAGTATTGCAGCAATCAAAATCCTTTATAGATCTGAAAATTATGTTTTTTGATACTATTTTTCTAGTTAATAAATTTAGTTTTACCGTAAAATATCATTTAAGAACTTTTATATTTATAGAAAACATTTCAAATATGTATTAAAAATTTACTCCACACTATTTCTGAGCCTTAGTTTTGATGACTTTTGATCCAATACAATTTGAGTTAAAAAACTATAATATAACTACAGAAGTCAAAATTGTATTTAGTTCCATTTCCAAACTAGCCGACATTTTTTTGTACAGAAATAATGCAAGAAGGCCACGACCCCAACAACAAATATTTCGTACACTAAGAATTATTCCTTTTGTATAAAAGGCTGAAATTATAGTTACAAAAAAATATGATTAACATGATGCACTGCAGACCAACATAAAATTAAGGTGATTAACCTAACAACCATATGAAGCTGCATTAACATTTTTATATTTCAATATGATGCTTAATCATGATTTTAAACATGATTCTCTACATGTTCTTTAATCTACTAATCGTTCTTAAACTACTAATCTTTGTTATAATATATCATAAAGTAAAACAACATTTATCATTTTTATCTACTAAATAATTATATAATTTTCTTTCTTGGTATAATTATATTACTCATTACAAAAATTATGAAAAAAATATTTTTCTCAAAATATATGATAAATGGTTAATTATTTTAACAAAAAAGATCCTTTGAAAACAAAATATTTAAGTAATTTTTCATTAAAACTATTGATCGTGAACGAAAATAAGTTAATTATCTGGCTTAATTGATTGATAAAATAGCGGGAAATAATTAGGACCATTCCCATTTTAGCCCGCACTATTATTTGCTAGATCAGCGGCAGCTGGGATATTCGAATATCGAAGAATGTGACTTGGAAATTAATTATAATTAACGACATTATTGATTGTTTTTAATTTAGATTGATATCATTTGGTTTTGAATTTAATAATTTTGAAGGATCATGTTATTTTATTTTACAGTATCGTTCAATAGAGGTAGAAATAGTAGAAAATAATTAGAGATTCCCTTGTCTTTAACATTTAGTCAGCTGCTTAGAAATCAATTTTATAAAGTTCAAACATCTGCAAATAAATATGTAAAATCACATAATTTCTTTTATTTTTATTTTCGTGTTTTTATGTTAAAACAATATCTAACTTAACCAATGATATTAAGAAGCTGTTATATAAAACGTAATGGGTATTATGTTTTTATTACAATATTCTGTCAAAGACATTGCTTCAAACTCTCGAACCAACAGATATCACCATTATTATTATTAAGTTTAAACAATGTATTGTATTCTAAAAGCTGAAATAGAGAATGTATGGGAACTAACATTAGCTTGTTGGTTTTTTAAATAAGTGCATATCAAAAGGGATCATTATATTATTATGCAATAAATACATTTATTTTAAATTAATTTTTTTTTATTTAAATTAAATGCAAACTCCAAAAGTTCAGAAACTATAGTTATATAGTATCCTTACAAGGAACTTTATGTATTATTTTGATATTTATTTGATATGAAAATCTTAGTGTTCAAAAATCTTTTTTCTTATTATTTGACATTTCGACAAAATTTCATGAATTTTGCTGTATGGAATTAAACACAATTTAAAGTTGTACATAAAATTCGTTCTTATGCCTGAAAAGATCTTTATTTAGTATATACGCAGTTAACCTGTAAATTAGAAATTTGAGATCAACATTTTAGTGAACCTACATCTGTATGTATAACTTCCTATATGAGTCTAACTATAGATTGTACAAGATTACGGAGGACATTTAAATTAAGGAAAATCCATGTATTAAATGAATAAATATCAAGATCAAATAAAATGTGGCATAACATACTGCTCTCTGTGTTTAAAAGTTCAAAAGTCTCAAAAGCTCCGTGCAGGACAATAATTCAAGCTTTTCAATATAGCTTGGAAAGATGATGGGATTTATACATTTTGAAAACCGCTTTCAAATATTTCTAGGATGATAGTCCTATTATCGTCCATGAAAGATCCATTATCTTGAGAGTAAAATTGGAACATTGTAGGATGATACATCAAGAAGTACCAGCATTACATTGCTCATTACTTAACATTTTTGAAACACCAGGAAATCATTGCAAACCGGTAGAACATTCTCCATAACATGCTACTCCCACCAAAATTTTAAACTGCGGCATCAAGTTTAGGTGGGCGGGTTCATATTTTTATGGGTTCCTACTTGCTACTGCTTCATTCATTGGTAGGAAACAGGATGCGTCGTGATTAACATGACCGTACCCCTTTTGTCTTTTCCAACAAATCTCCAGTTACGTATTTCTCAAATTACTATAAACGACCTCTAGTATTTTTCGGAAGTTTTTTCTCGAATGTGACTGCCCATACAGACTGAAAATGGCCGCTGGAAGAATGTTAGAGAACAGTTTTCTGTAATTCTCTAAACGAATTAAAAAGCGAAACCATATAATCTGAATTCGCATTACGTAGAGCTGGTTTGTACATTTAATAAGTTAGGAAGCAAGATAAACTAATTTTCATTAGTATACTAGAGGAGGGATTTAATGAATAAATTAAGACGAATATCTAGATATATTTAACATTATAAACAAAAAATATATATTACACAGAGTATTTAATAATAAATTTTGAGATGACGCTCAAGTGTAAACTGCTATAATATCTAGATATCAATGCCGGTTGTTTCACATTGAATAGCTCAAAAAGAATAGTATAGTACAAATTCTGTAATTGATTTATTTGGCCGAAACAAATTACTTTTGAAACTAAAAGTTTCGCAAGTTATATCTGCCAACAGTGAAAAGTTTTCCTATCCCGAAATCGCCGCAAGGATCACTGTTAAACAAAATGGCGCCGTCCATGCAAGGGAAAGCGTACTGTTTTTTGGAATACTCCAAAATATCATTGTTCATCGTAGTTCAAAGACATTTTCGCACCAAATTTGGTAAAGAATTATCACATTGTCTCACAAACTGTGGGTGAAGCAGTTTCAGGACATTGGCTGCTAGTGTAAGAAAACTAAACCAGGACGAACAGTAGCCAGAACTAAGCAGCAGTTCTAAAATTTTCACAGATAGTTGATTTTATATTTTTCGTTATTATTCATTATATTTCAATGAGCTATGGCTTTAATGAAATATTGTCTTATGTTTATCATAGTAGAAGAATTTTATTGAGAAATGATAATTAAAACTTCAAAAACGAACTAATATAAATATAATATAATTTTAGACTTGTTAATGCAAAAGTATAAGATTAATTATATTGCTTAGTAATCTTTACAACAGACACAACATTCGTCTGCAATTACTAAATCATAATACTTAAATAAACTAAAGATTTACAATAAATAATTATTCTATTGTGTTTTGATGTGTAAATTAAGTAATTGTAAGCATCAAAATCTTATACTTATTGCTTAGCGTAAAAAAAGAAAACGAAAAGAAAAACCTAAAATTTAGTTCATCTATATTTCTGTATTGAATATACAAATCTCGAAGAGAAAAAATTGTTTTTCAGTAAAATCTTTGAAGGAAGTGTTGTTTTAATTTGAATAATATTGTCAAAGATTGTTTACCGAAGAAATTACCTTCATACAAACGTTAATTACCTATTTTAACTATTATACACCAATACACTAGTTTCATATAATACTTGAATGACCACGTACCCCTAAAATTAATATATAGTATATATATATATATATATATATATACATGTACATGGAAAGTAATTTATTACTTTGAGGGAAACAATTGAAAATTTCGTCTTAAAGTAAATTTTACCAGAAATTACTATTTTTACCAGAACTACGCGATGTTAAAGCAAGTTTTATTCAGAAATTATTATATTTCACCTTAAAAATAGTAGAAAGTTTGAAGTATAAAATTTAGAATATGATGTGAATAATAGTACCTTTCAAGCATTTAAACCTTAATATAGTAATATTAAAAAAAAAAATGATAAAAATTATTGAAAAAATTACATAATTTTTATCATTAACATAATTAAAATGTCATATTTGCAAATAGGATGGCGGATTTTATAGAACATGAAATATTGTAAAAAAATAAAAGAGGAAAACCTCATTTATTTACACCTGACTATTAAAACAGTTTTTTTGTAGACGTAATTACAAAAGTAATAAATTTAATAAATGATTGCACTAGTTTTACATAATTTTTTTTTTTGATAATGCGATAATTATTACTTAGAAAACGTTATCATAATTACATATTCATATGTTATGAACAATAATAGTAAGTAAATGTATAGAAATATATAAACATAATTTAAAACATTTTTTCTTAAAAGATTTTTTTTATCGTAATTGGTTCAGAATTTCTTTTTGTTACTGAAATATTTTATGGGTTCAAAATCTTCCAAATATGATTTCACAGTTTTTTTACCTTTTTATAAACCATTTGTTTCATACAATAATAAGTACAGTAAAAAGTATCTGCTTGTATCATTGTAAAACCCCCTATTATACATACTGTATTAGAATAAAATCGATTCATTACATATTTTTGTGTTATTTTAATTGTAAGAGTTAAACCACATAGTTTAAAATGTCAGGGATAACATTGAAAAATCAATCTATTATCATGCAAGATGCAAAGGAATTAAAAGGATAAAAAATGTTCCACTAAACAAGAAAATGAACCATATTATATTACGTGATTTTAAAATATAAGGCAATATATGTTAATCTGTTTTTAGAAATTTCATAAAATATATAATAATTTGTAATTAATTTTTAAAAATTAATGTTTGATTTAAATTCTTCTGTTCTCTTAAATTATGTAATTATTATTCTCTTCTATTCTCTTACACTATGTAAGAAAACTGAAAATTAAAATTATACGCCTTGGGTATCGATCCAAAAGAATTTTCTAAGGCTATTCGCATTTATTGAATAAAAAATAATTTAAATTATGGTATTAAAATAAATTTTTACTAATTATTTCCACATCTTAATAGGATGTATATTACGGCGCTGCTAATGTTTGTTGCTTAATATTTTCCAAAGAATGAATTAATTTCATTACGTACTTTTAAAAATCCATTAAAAATAGGATTTACGTCTTGAATAATAATTTAAATGAGAATGACTTAGAGTTCGTTTATACATTTAATAGGAAGAAAGATAAACTAATTTACATTAGTATGCTAGAGGAGAGATTTAATAAAGACTAAATTAAGACAAAGGTCTAGACATCTTTATATTTAGATATCTTATGTCTAGATATCTTCAACATTATAAACAAAAGTATATTTTTTACATAGAGTAATTAAATAAATTTTGAGAAGACACGCAAGTGCAAACTGCTATAATATCTAGATATCAATACAGGATGTTTCATACTGAATGGGACAAAAAAAATAGCATAGTACAAATTCTCTGTAATTAATTTATTTAGATGAAACAATCGCCGCTAGAGGCACTGTTAATCAAAATGGCACCATCTATGTAGGAGAAAGCGTACCGTGTTTTGGAATACGTCAAAATGCCATTTTATTGTTGTTCAAATACATTATGGTAAACAATTAAAATTAGAAAATGAGAACAGTGTTTAAGTATGTCTTGAATGTTAGCCATATGTCATATATAAGAAATACAATGTAACTATGTGAACGTGTTTAAAATATTTGGGTCTTTTAACTGTATCCTTTGAAACAATAACAATTAAAATACAAAATTTAATTTCTATTTTACGTTTTACTTTATAAGTTTTATGAACATATAAATCATTTACAGAGTTTTATGAAAATTAATCTTTTATGTATTTTTTTCATAAAGCGGAAAGAGATAATTTGTTTCACATAGGGCATAATGAATAAATTGATTTCGTTAAAATCTACGTCTTTATTAATATAATTGGATCATTTTCTTATTTGCCGAGAAATATTTACAAAAGGTCATGCTTAGAAATATAAACAAACATATTAACATTCAACAACCGTGCAAATGAAGCAACAATCATGCAAAATACAGCAAAATAGAGGAATATCAACAGGAAATTAAAATTATTATATATATATAACAGATAAACACTTACCAGCTCAGTATCAGGACTTGGAGAACAATTGTTGCTCGAAAATTAATGATAGGGATGAGAAGAGACGTTCGAATGTAGAGAAACAAACAAAGATACACAGAAGTAGAAGAGAGCGTCATTCAATTCTACTTAATAGACTACGAGGTACAGTAACATAACATCAAACACAGCACAACAACACATTACCGGAAAGGAACACAGACATGTATACACAGATCATGACATTAAACACATAGAGAAACACCAAGAGGAGTAAGAAATAAAAAAACAAAACAATAAGGTTGTATGTTTCCGATTGAAAATTTAGTTGTACCCATATTTGTTTACGTCCGGTATAAGAAACATTTAGCGGATCGTTGAATTTGATGACGTTGGATTTTTGTAACATGCTTCGTTTTACTGTTAACAATAAAAGAAATTACCCAAGTGTATTGGTAGGTTTTATAACTGAAAAACATGCAATCGCTTCTTTTAGGAAAACCAAATACAATACAGGCAGACAAAATAAATTTGGGATACAATTGGAATCACTTTCATGTTTTATATATATATCTTTATACGTATAATTCGAATGATAAGTATTTTTTATACCAAAATATAATATATTAAGATGTTTTGCAATAAACAGATAATCTATCTATCGTTATTGTTATTTATAAAAAAAATTAATTATTGTTTATTCCGTTTCATGTAAAAATCTCTATATAGAACCAAAATCTAACTACTAAAGAGCTTTACCATATTGTAGTACTCAATAAACAAATTATTATTACAAAAATATAGGATTTCTGTATATACTGAAATTGCTTACGGTAACTTGTACGAATATATTTTAGAATTGTTTCTACAAATGATACGGTTTTCTATGAAGGATATTTTAAGAATAATGCTTTAAAATTAAAACATTATTTGAAAAATAATGTATAGTTTGAAAAATTCTTCTTAATACCATTTATTTTATATTAGTATTTGTGTTTACTTTTTAAAAATATATTCAACTGTTTGTGCTTTAGTACAATCTACTAAAAATTTATTATTTCCTATTGATAAACAGCGTATAAAAAGTACAAAAAAGTTTAAAAAAAAAGTTTGCACAATATTTTTTGTTTTGTACATATTAGTTTTTATATTTTATTTTCAGTACCTAATTAAGAAATAAAGTTTGACCATTTTATATTTTCAAAGGCATGGCATACCATTTATTTTTTATTATTGAATGTTTTCAAACACAATATGACTGACCAATATGAAATATAAAAATATATATATATATTTAAAAATACATAAAGTTGATTGTTCGAGTCGTTTTGGAGATAAAATAATAAAGAAGTTGATTTGAAATTTGCATTATTCCGATGTCCATAATAACATTGTTTATAAAAATTTTAAAAAAAGTTTTCATTGACAAAAAATAAAAATAAATAATTCTATATAAATATGGGAAATAATATAAGGAATTATTTATTCAAAATAATAACAGAGGGGAATGTTACTTTGCATCTGATGTATAAATTTTCTCTCATTATTCGACAAAGCGTTTATTACTAATTTATAAAATTAAAAACTATGGTTAGATAAAAAAAACGTATTTTTCTACTAGAAAATAATTTATACGAGATGTAAAATATTTCTTAAAATTAAAATTGATGGCAGTAATAATCGAAAAAAAACTGTTGTAATATGCACTGAAATCTCACGAAGCCTTTCTAGCATATACTTTATATTTCTGGATTCCTCAGGAGAAAACAACAAATCATTTGTTTAATTAAAAATAATTGATGCAAGAGAAATATTCATTTGTTTCTTTCAAAAGAAAATTGAGATAAATAATTTTTTTTTTCCCTTGAAATAAACAGTGCTGCTCTCTGAAAAGAATTTGTTTCGTTTTAAGTTATACGATTTCTTTTCTTTTCATAATTAAGTTAAAAAAGATTCTAAATAAAATATTCTTCTTTAAACAAAATAAATCATCTCATATTTTACGAAGAAGGGAACGTAATAAATAATAACTACCTTTATTAAGAGTAGCCATGGAATTGAGATTTCTTTATACATATATTATCTTTCTTTTCTTGTATGTGTGTTTATGCATTATCTTTTATCAGTCCTTATGGACACAACCATCAAAAGCAAACGAAAGACAACTTTCATTGAAATTTTCTTTGATTAAAAAATAAATAAGTTTGATTTCAAATAATATTTTATTTTTTGTACAGATTCAATTAAATAGATGAACTATTGATTCTTTATAATAATCAACTCGGTTTTCTAGAAACTTTTGTTGAAAGTATATAATTCTATATATATGTATAAAATATTTTCATAATAATGACCAGTTTATGCAAAAAAATTGATATTTACCTAATGTTGTACTTATTTTTAATAAAATTGATTGAAAAGCAAAAATTTTAATTTGGAAAACATTTCCAATGTAAAAAGTGTATTTTAAATACAAATTTATGAAATTAAATTATATTTATACTATAACAATAATTCATACTGATGCATTAATTACTAATATGAATGATTCTATATTATTTTAAAAGGAAATTCATTTTCATTTGGATAGAAAAAATGATTGATAAATTTATTTTAAGAATATATTTATTAATATTTAAGTGAATAAAAGTGAAAATCAAAAAACAACCGATACAAAAGTATTTTTTATATTTTTTATCGAAATAAAAGAATTATATGGGGCATATATATATATCAGTTAATCTTATAAAGATTTTTAATTTAATCCTGGATAGTTTGCAAGTTTTGAAATTTTATGTTGTATTAATTATTTAACAGCAAGATAAATCAAAATACTTTACTTTAGCGGTTTATATAACATATATTATTTAAAGTATTAATAATTGTTATTAGTTTTATCTGAATGACAAATTGAAAATATGCAATGACTTTTGCTTTTCTTTTAATTAATGAAAAAATGTAATCAATTTGAGCAATGTATGTATTAAAAATTGCTTTTGAGGTCCTCTATATACTTAGAACTTTTTTAGATTCAAAAATATTCGAAATAATTAATTTAATTATGATATCCAAATGAATAAACTATGAAATTCATTAATGGTCTCAGAAAAATGACATAAACGAAAAAAAGTAATTAATTTCTTGAGAATTAAAATTTTTAAAATGTCTAACGTATAAAATTAATTTTAATGTACAAGTTAAAAAATATACATGTAATTTATATGTAGTTTTAAACGAGAATATAATATATCAGTAGAATGTAATGTAAATAAATTAATAATCTAAAATGAGAAAATAAAATGAAATATTAATTATTATATTAAAATAATAAAGGAAAAACATCAGTGTTGGATGAAAACAGATTTTTTAGTACAAGGTTTAAAGTAGTATTTTAAATTTTTTACTGCAATCCAGAATAAAAATATCTTTTCATTGCATAGTAATAAATGAATGTCTTAATTTATTTCTTTAGACTTATAATGTTTATACTTGGAATTTTTCGTTCAAGGTAAAAATATCAAATTAAAAATGTTTCTTTTAACGAATACTCTAAATTAATATAGAAAATACATTTTAAATTTATAATTTAACATTAAATAACGGTTTTTAATAAGTTTTATATCATAAATTATTTAATTATAATTTTTCTATACATTATTTTTTATTTTTAAAACTTCTGTAATAAATGACTTTTATTCATTCCCCTATATTGAACACTTTATTATTATCATTTGAATTCTTAATTTATTATTCATATTTTAAAAGCAATATTAAGTATTATTTTTTAATGGTAATTATTCTTTATTATAAAAATGCTATTATAATAAATTTTATTTATTCTGATGTGATTTACTATTTATCAAATTTTTATTTTCGTTTTATTTATCTATAAAAGAAAATCCTGAATTAAAAATTTAAATAGAATAAAATAATATTCAAATAATTACAAAATTTTTAATTTAATTTTCAATTCATTTAAAAAGAATTTTACTTTATTTTAAGTTCCATGCAGTGGTAGTGCAAATTATAAAAAGTGCACGCGTTTGAATTTTTGTATTTCTTTAATTTCGATATTTATATTGTTAATTATTATAAAAATGACATACAATCAATAGCGATTTAATTTAACTAGATATGGTTTTAAATGAAAATATATTTAATAATATGAAAAAATACATTTAATATAATACATAAAAAAAATTATTTTATATTAGAGCTATTTCAATATAAAATTTTAATTCCAATTTATTATCTACATTATCTATCATTATTTACATTATATATTATTTCCAATATAAATTGTTAAAAATTTAATTGATAAAAATTATAATTTCAATATAAATAATATATTGTTCATAAAAAATTAAATAAAAGATGACCAATATTAAGAATTACTGTACGAATTACATATTTTTCATGATAGAAGGATTATTTATAGCAAAATGTTCAATCTTATAAATATTAAATCCATTATTATGCTAAATCTTGTAAAAAACATCTTTTGATTCTTAAAAAAGCTATAATTTAAAAGAATAAACATGTAGAGAAATCTATAAAAATCTAAAGATATACTATTGGCTCTATTTTTGACAGTATCTTGTATTTCTTTATTGAAGAAATCTTTTAGCATAACGCTTTGAACAAATTACTTTCATTTAAATGTTAAATATAAAGATTGACGTACACATTTATGACTTCAGATATCACACATAATTTGAAAAGAAAATCATTTGATTTAAAAGATATTTTAATATAAAAAAAATTTAAATATAAAAATTCATTTAGAAAAAAACCAAACTTAAAATAGGTAAACAAGATAATAAAGATATAAATAAATTCACTATCAAATCTATGAATGTTTTTAAGATATACAAATAACTAACAATGATAACACACTATAATAATTTAAATCTCAAATGCTTTTCAAATTTTATTATTTAAAGATTCCATTCATCACAGAAAGGGAGGTGGAAAAAAAATTCTGTAATCAAGTAAAAAAAAGGATTTACATATTTATTATCTGCATAAAATTTAGTTCATCTGGTGTACGACTTTATTATTATTATTATTTTTTGGATAGTACAAAATAAATTATTCAAAAGCCCTTGATTATTTAATTTTTTTTTTTATCTGATATACCATTTATCAATTTTTTTATCAGATATTCAATTTATAGACAAATTCTATTATCAAAATTTCATAAAAATCACCAAAATATGTAATATTATAATTAAAAAAATAGAAGTCTCATGTGTACCTTTTAATTTAATTATTGATTTGTAAATGCATTTATTAAATTCAAAGAAATAGAAATTAAAGAAATAAAGAATTCATAGAAAATAAAAAATAATTAAAATCTAATCTATCTAATAATAAGATTAAATTTCAATTTTTGTTAATTAAAATTAAATTTTAAATAAAAAACAAATAATTGTAATTAATTTAATTTTAATTAATTCAATTTTAGTTATTTTCCTTTAGACTATTTTAATTAACTCCTTAAAATAAATTTATTAAATTAAAATTAATTTTTAATTTTAATTTTTATTAATAATCATCATTATAATTAAATCTTAACAATAATTTTTAATAAGAGAAATTTTAATAATAGTAATGTTTTAAACAATTTATATATTTTTTTTACACGTAATTAAAAAAAAAAAAAAAAATGCTGAGATGATATTGAACAAAACCCTTTCAGCAAATAAAAAAAATATGTTCTTGATTGCTTAATTATTCAATTTTAATACAAAAAAATCCCACATTGTTCTTTAATGAATATTTAAATTTATTGCTTAACTGATTATTAACTTCTTTTAATTCATACCAGTAATGCAATGGGGATTATATCTAGAATAAAGTGTTCTGTAAGTTAGAAACGAGAGTAGGATTGCAATACTTACATATTCAGGCATTTCGTGCGTGTCCGAATTTCTGTGGTGATAGTTAAGACAACGACCGTCATCACAACTGAGAATGCCACCATTATCATTATACATGCGAAATATGTTCCTGTAATTAAGAAAAACGACCGTGTTGTTAGTGCCTTAGGATTTATGGGACAGATTGAAATTTCTATAAACTACTTTATTACTTGCTGAGAAAAGTTTCCTACGTCCTGTTCATTCTAATAGAAGTTATTTGATATTTAATTAAATTTTGGTAATTATGTAATTTAAAATAAGATTGGGAATTTTAAATAAATACTTTGCAATAATTAGGTACTTAAAATAATTTTTAAGGGTTTATTTATTGGATGATTTTTCTCAATAGAGAGTTAGTTAGTTAAGAAACAATTGAAATAAAATTTGAGAACTCAACATTTTTTTTTTTTTTCAAAGAGATTGTTTAATCGCGAAAAATATACCGTTTTTTTAATTAAGTTGTATAAAATTGGTTCTTTCTATATCCTATCAAATGTGAGATATTATTTTAAAAATGCAGAATAATATTTTTATTTATTTAAATTTTATTGCAATTAAAAATTTAATTCATTTCGAAAAGGTGTTAAATTAAATTATTCAGTATGTGAATAAAAATTATTGTAATTCATAAAAAAAAAATATTGCATTAAAATATTCTAACTATGATGAATGAATGAATGAATTAACTACTAATTTATTAGTAATTATTAATTTATTAATAATTATAAATTGTTATTTGATTGTTAATTTAAAAAAAAAAAAATGCAATATTGAAAAACTATTGCAAAAAAATATTGCAGACTCAAGAAATTATTAATATTTGATATTTTTCAATAGTTAAAAATTAATTTGAAGTTTTAAGTACATTTTTATACGAAATCTAAATTTAATTTCATAAAAATGTAATGTAATGTTCCAAACAAGAATTCTTTAAAAATTTTTAATAATGTATTTTTTTATTTGTTTAAACTTTGTTGCAGTTTGAAAATGAAAACAATTTAAAAACGTATTAAAATGAATGTTTCGTAATTATATGATTTATTATTATTTTTAGTAATGAAGAAAAAGTACTGCAATCGACACACACTCACAAGAAGTTAACTTTTGATATTTTTTGATATTAATTAATTTGAAATTTAAAAAATGTTTCTTTGCTAAGTGTATACTTTAAATTTAAAATAAATATTTTCTTTACATTATGAGTTCTGCTGTTGAAAACGTTTTCAAAAATCCATCATAATTAAAGATAAAATTTTTTTAAAGAAAATTTTGAAAATCTTTTTTCAAAAATAGCATTCATAATATAAAGAAAATATATATAATCTAAGTGTACTTTTCTATTTTTTCTTTT
The DNA here is from genome assembly GCA_021605095.1 of Caerostris extrusa. NCBI lineage: Eukaryota > Metazoa > Arthropoda > Arachnida > Araneae > Araneidae > Caerostris > Caerostris extrusa. The sequence continues at coordinate 90,560 of BPLR01008833.1, read as the reverse complement.
CCATTATATTTTCCTTTACAAAATAAACCTTTAAAAATCTAAAAATATTCAAATCTAAAATTCAAGCATTTTTAAACGCGTAATTTCTCATTTTCATCTGTTATTTATAAATCTTTTCCCTACTGGTTTAAGTCAAACCAATCTATTTGAAAACTATTTTTCAACTGTTTCTTAATTGATTAAAAAAAATAACAGACAATTAAAAATTACTTTAATCTGAAAGTAGTTTTTATTTTGTTTACTTTAGATAATAAATATTATTATGTATATCATATATCAGCATTTATTACATTTTTAATGATAAATAACGAATAGTTTTAGCAATTCTTAAATGAACTGAAATAAATCCTGTTCAGTGATTTAAACATTTAAATAAATTTAAATAAAGAAAATAGCATATTGCTTTAAAAACTAGTGAGAAAACCTTTCTTATAAAGTATGCTCGAATTTTAAAAATAAATTAATTTTTAATAATCACAAACACCAATAAATATAACACCAATAATAAAAACACCAATAAATCTAAATCTACATTCTACATGCAGGGGAGCATGCAGGAACACCAAGAGGGTAACATTTAGATGTACAAAACCATGCTGTGAAACCTACAATACTCTGGTTCCTCTAGCGCACTACAACAAGGCTGAGCTGGTATCTAGCAAAGTTTAAGGTTTGGGGCTTGGGCTAAAAATATTGATTATCGATAATGTTTTGTAATTTGGAGAAATTCTGAAGCTTGATGTCGAAAGCCTGAAACTAAGAAGCTAAAAAAGAAGTATGATTACAAAATATTCTGAAAATAAAACCATTTTTCAAGAGCAATATTGTATTTTTTTTCAATATAAAGTCTAGCAAATGAAGCGCAGATTAAATAAATTGAAATATTATTCAAAAATAGCATTAAGAAGATGGTATTGATAGCAAATACCCTCTTATTAATGCTGGGAGGATTGAAAAAGTTTAGATATAAGAAATAAACAGTTAAATAAAAGTTTTAATAGGAATTATTAAAACTTTTTTGTGTTGTAAAAACGAATTACATATAAAATTTTATTATTACATATAACAGTGTAGTAATAAAATTTTATATCTAATTCGTTTTATAACTTAAAAATGTTTTAATAATTCCGCTATTGTCAGTAATAAAAATTTTTTAAGTACTCAATAAAAAAACAAGAATGAATAAAAATATATATGTATGGAAAAATTTAATAAAACCTTACAATCATATAAGTAACATTTAAAAAATTTATATTTATAAAAGTGATTATTATCAGGCATAATTTAATAAGAGAGTGGAAGATGTTAAATTGCAAATAAAATAAATTAATAGAAATATAATTATTATCAATTAATAAGTAATATTTCTCTACTTTAATTTATAACTAACTTTTAATTAAATAATATAATCCCTGTGCAGACAAAATCGATGTATTTATTTTCTTATATTTGATCAGTAAAAACTAGTAAATTTATCTGAATTAACACATTAATTAAAAATATATGTTAATTAGAATTAAAATTAAAAAAATGATTCATTTTAACAATTAACATTAAACTATACGTAACATTTAAATAATTAATAATTAATAAATTAAATATTTAAAGATAATAATAAAATTCATACAACTCATAGATATAGAATAATATAACTTAATTATAAACATATTTTAATTATGATTAAAATTAAAAAGAAATGAATTATTTTAACAATTAAAATTAAACTACATATAACATTTAAATAATTAATAAATTAAATAATTAAGGATAATAGAATAATGTAACTCATATATAACAGCAAATTAATATAAATTTAAATATCGTAATTATAATCATTAAAATTAAATTAAATAAATATCAACTAGGAAAATGCTTTACAAAAAAAAAAAAAATTATAAAGAAAATTGTATGGAAATTTATTAAAATAGAATATTAAATAAATACAAATTTAAAATATTTTACTTAAGAAAAATTAAAACTGTTGATTAAAAGTCAATAAAAATGTTTTTAAATAAATCTTTGATGTAATAAATAATCTCGAAATTAGAGAAGAAGCTTTAATTTTTTTATAAAGATTCAAAATAGCTTTTTCAGAATTAAAATAGCTATTAATACCTTCTTTAATTTACCAGGCACGAAAACAAAAACAGTTAATAGTTTTTTACAATTTACACGAGTATTTCTTTCTGTCTTTAGCATAAAATTATTAATTCATTTTGATATTGAGCGAAATTATTATCCTCAGAAAAGTAATATATATTTTTAGAAAATTGAACAATAATGTTTGAAACTCTTTCAGTATCACAAAAAAAAAAAAATTGTTTTTATTTTACTTATTTTAATTATTTTCTTAATGAAGACTTTAAAAGTAAAATGTATCAAACCTTGAGGGTCCATTCATTTCCATTCATTTGATTGAATGTATCAGATATGCCCATTTTTTAATTAATTATTTTTTGAATAAATATTTGAAAATGAATTCGAAATTCGAAAATCCTAATTATGCAGTATTTTAAAATTCTAGATTTTTTAGTGAAAATTATTCTATAAACATACAAATTATAATAAATCGATAATTTTAGTAATGTATAATTTATACTAGTATTATCTCAGATAACAGCATTTGTAAATTTAAAAGAAATAATAATATAACTTTATGTTGTTGCTAAATTAGTTATGTCTGTTAAAGAAATTTCATTGCCTAAATGGATAAACCATTATGGTCTGAAAATATAATGTTTTTGGACACAGAAAATAGCTGGAATTTAAATCATTTATGTACTTATCAGCTTTTAAATAAATGCCGAGATTTCTTTTTTTTTGTTTGTCATTTTACAACCTGATGCATGTGCACAAGGATCAAAATGAGATGAAGGTTTCATTAATCTATGCAAAATATATTTGATCCAATATTGGATGTGAAGTATATTTATTTATTTCTTAGTCTTTCATTCCATATTACATTTTAATAATTAAGAGGGAAAATAAAGATAATGCAATTTTATTCTGACAGGATTTCGTTTGTCGCTCTACGGTCATTATTTTTCTACACTTTAGGTTAAATAGACCGGGACCTACTGTTTAACGTGATTCCTGACCACTAACAAACATCCATGCCTTGGTCAGGATTTGAACTTGAAGTCCGCGGTACCAAAGGCCAGAGCGCAAACCAATTGGTCGTCGGGCAGCCATTTGCTTGGAAGCTAAATATATTATCCATAGATATCATTTACAAATTGTGAAATAATTTATTAGATATAAGCGTAAAATCGTCAAATTTAGATATTTGAAGTTTGCAACAGATTTAGTGAAGTTACAAATTAGTCTTCAATTGCAACAAGCATCCATTCTATTCAATTAATTTTCATATTTGAAAACATTTTTATATTGCAAATTAAACATAAAATCTGACGTGTATAACTACTACGCCAATGTATATCCATTTCCAAAACAATAGATTACAAATATACTTAAAAAATGATTAATTCCGCTTTTATCTAAGACATATCTTTGCCACAGTTGATTGGCTATCATATTCTTTTGAAAATTTTTATAAAATTCTCTGAAGACGAGAAATTTTTATTTCTCGTCTTCAGCTGTCAATTTACTGTGTATGAATAAAAGATATTTAAAATTCTTATAGCAAATGCTTGTATCACTATTATTTTTCTTCATTGGTGCAACAGACCCATAGTGGACCAAGGCCGCCTGCCTACTGAAAGACTTCGAGAGAGGAGATGTTTTCTTTTTGTTGGTAGGATTGTTAGCCTTACTCCCAATAGTCATATAAGAACGGATCTCTGCTTAAAGTAGATTCCGAACCAATACAAATATTCATGGCACCTCCGGGAATCTAATCCGAAACCTATGGTAGAGAGAGAGAGTTCAGAGTTCCAGAGAGTTCCTCCAGAGTTCTGTCACTCGGCCATCAGGCCCCAAACACACTGATGGTTGATGAAAAACATCGACTCGAATTAATTGTTAACAGTTTTCTATTTGATATGTAAATGTGGGACAGTTAACCCTAAAAGTTCTGTCATAAGACACCAATCCTTCGGCATTTACTTAGATGATTGATTTAGTTCATTTTATTAGAATTTTTTCAATAAAGTTACTAAATTGCCTTATTAAAAAGAATATCTACGTATAGTATGAACGTATTTTGATTAAACAGTTATGAATAACATTTTTATTAAGAATATTTACAAAAGATGCTCTTTTTATTTAACATGCGTCTATATCTTAAAGCAGTTTACTATTAACAGCTTTTTATTTGATATGTAAATAGGGGACAGTTAATCCTAAAAGACACCAATCCTTAGTCTTTTACATAGATAAATGATTTAGTTCATTTTATTGGAATTTCTTCAATAAAGTTACTAACTTGCCATACTGAAAAAGAATATATATATATAATATGAACGTATTTGAATAAAATGGATATGAATAATATTTTTATCAAATTTTTTTACAAAAAGATTAGTTTTCTATTCGATTTGTAAATATGGGACAGTTAACCCTAAAAGCTCTCCCAGAAGACACTAATCCTTAGGCCTTTACATAGTTAAATGATTTAGTTCATTTTATTGGAATTTCTTCGGTAAAGTTACAAACTTGTCATAGAAATATACTGAAAAAGAATATCTACGTATAGTATGTATGAATTTGTATTAAAATAGTTATGAATAACATTTTAATCAAAGTTTTTTACAAAAGATATTCTTTTTTATTTAACATGGGTTTATATCTATTCAAGTTTCTTTTTTTATTTAACATGAGTTTACCATTAGCAGGTTGCTATTTGATATGCAAATATGGGACAGTTAACCCTAAAGGTTCTGTCAGAAAACACCAATCCTTCGGCTTTTACATAAATAAATGATTTAGCTCATTTTACTGGAATTTCTTCAATAAAACTACTAACTAGCCATATCGAAAAAGAATATGTACCTGTAATATGAACGTATTTGGATAAAATAGTTATGAATAATATTTTTATAAAAATTTTTTTTTACCTTAAACGATGTCCTTTTTCAATTCCTTCTATTAGGTATCACTCTCCCTATATATATCTTGTTCACATTTTCAATCGTTAATAAAATACTTTTTTATTAATTCACTCAAGCTGAAATCCTTTTTTTTTTGAACTTGTAGTGGATGACACTGGATGTTAATACAGTTTTTTCAAATAGTAATTCAGTAATTAAATTTAATTAATTAATTAAATTTTTTTTTAGATTTAAGTTGCATGTATCTACCAATAGATGGCTCCAGATAAACTTAAAAAATGAATGAAAATTATTTATAAAGATCTTTCTGCAATATAGTGAAAAAAAGTAGGAAATGATTTAAAAATTTTTTATTTATATTACTTGTTTATATCTTAAAGCAGATTGCTATCTGCAATTTTCTATTCGATATGTAAATATGGGACAGTTAACCCGAAAAGGTCTGTCAGAAGACAACAATCCTTCTTCTTTACATAGATAAATAACGTAGTTCATTTTATGGGAATTTCTTCAATAATGTACTAATTTTCCATACAAAAAAGTAAACGTATTTGGATAAAATAGTTATGAACAAAATTTTTATCCAAATTTTTAACAAAAGATGTTCCCTTTTTTTAACATGCGTCTATATCTTAAAGCAGTTTACTATCAGCAGTTTTCTATTTGATATGTAAATATGGAACAGTTAACCCTAAAGATTCTGTCAGAAGACACCAATTCATGGGTTTTTACATAAATAAAGTGATTTAGTTCATTTTATTACAATTTTTTAATTGAAGTTGCTTACTTGCCATAGAAATTCATTGAAAAATTATTTACGTGCATTTGAATAAAATAGTTATGAACAACAATTTTATCAAAATTTTTTTACCTTAAAAGATATTTTTTTCTCAATTCCTTCTATTAGCTCACACTCTCCCTATATATATCTTGTTCAAATTTTCAATCGTTCATAAAATACTTTTTATTCATCCATTCAAGTTCAAATGCATTTTTTTTTTAAACTTGTAGTAGATGGCACTTGATGTTAATACAGTTTTTTCAAATAGTAATTCAGTAATTAAATTTAATTAATTAATTTTAGTTTTTAAAAATTTAAGTTGCATGTATCAACCAATAGATGGCGCCAGGAAAACTTCAAAAATGAATGGAAATTATTTGTAAAGGACTTTCTGAAGTGCAGTGAAAAAAAGTAGGAATTGACTTAAATTTTCTTTTTTATATTACTTGTTTTTATTTAACATGCGTTTATATCTTAAAGTAGTTTTCTATTTGAAATGTAAATATGGGACAGTTAATCTTAAAGGTTTTATCAGAAGACACCAATACTTCTTCTTTACATAGATAAATGACTTAGTTCATTTTATTGGAATTTCTTCAATAAAGTTACTAACTTGCTATATTGAAAGAGAACATCTACATATAGTATGTACGCATTTGGATAAAAATAGTTATAAATAACATTTTTTTTAAAGTTTACCTTAAAATATATTCTTTTTTATTTAACATGCGTCTATACCTCAAAACTTTTTGATCTTCACATTTCCGATACTGCCCTTTCTTTTTTTTTTAACTTCTGACCGACTTCTATTTCTCTATGATCAACAGAAAAACAGTCCGGGAAATAATAATAGATTTTATCTTTCCTCCGACCATCACAGTTTCCGCTTGCTTTGCCGCCTCACGTACCCCTAATGAAATCGGACTTCCAAGAGGTCAGCCCGGGAAACGATACAACTTTTCTTGATTGAGCTGCGATCCATGCGGCAGTATCTTTGCTGCGTCCATCGACATGCTGGTCACGGGTTTTCAGTAAAATAGATCTTTTCTGAGGGAAAGAATTGGAATTTTTCCAATACCCATTTATTTTACTTTAGAGAGAGAGGGGTTTAGTCTGTGAACAGAATGCGCAGATTAGCGTCGATGATAAGGCTGTCAAATGTGTCTGTTAAGCAGATTCTGATGAAAGACTGGAATAGTTAGGATTAAACTTTGCCTAGTTTAGGCTTAGGGAAATATTAGTTATAGCTGTTATAGTCAATACGTCTCTGGTAAATTGTCAATATTTTGAGAAGATATTTAAAATAGTATCATTATTTCTAAAAAATATATATATATTATAAAAGCCCAATAATAATATAATATAAAAGCCAAGAATTTTTTATGTAAAACTAAAACGTCAAACTACCTTAATGTCAAAATGAAATATGACATTTTATAATAAAATGTCAAGCTAATATTTTTTTTTTCAAAATTATGTAATATTAAAAATTTCCTATATTTTGGGTTATGTTCTCTATTTAATGAAATAATTAAGATCGAGATCTAAAATAACGTTTTTAATAATAAATAATAAAAATAATGCAATAATAATAGAGATAGGGCGAGATAAAAACAGAAACAGTGTTGTTTCTTTATCTCACTTGGTGGATAGCAACATCTAGACCAAGTTTAAGAACCCGGTGTTCTCATGGAAGGAGGGAAGGGGGGCTTTGTTGTAACCTGCAGGTAGAAGTCTGACATGGATTCGTGGCGCTGACGTTTTACTAGGTAGGAGTTATCAGCCCTACGCCCAACAGTCATATTAGAACAGGACCAACGGCTTAAAGTGGAGTCCGAATCACTACAAACATACATGGCACTGCCGGGACTCAAACCCGATACCTGTGGCACCGAGCATCAGAGCGCTAGTCACTCATCCATCATATCATCATATTCAAATCTTTAAGAAATCACTTATAAAATCACTTTAAAAGTATATATTATATATATTTATATTAACTGATAAATTTAAAACTTAGAAGCACAAAAAAAGTTTAAAATCAATTAAAAAATGGAATTAATTATTTAATTAGATAATTTAAATAAATTTAATAATTCCAGTAGTAAACACACGTATGTTATTCACCGTTTAATTTTTACAAAACTTAATTATTAAAGAAATTAAATTAATTAAACTTATAATGTAGGGTGTGGAGTGTTTTAAAAAGTGAAATTTTAAATTTTTAAAAATACTTTAAGGACTTGCAAGCTATTTAAAGATTACTATTTATTTAAATTAAATTTCTAAGTATAATAAAGAAGTCTATGGAAATTTTAAATCACAAATAATTTACTGAAAAACGGTTTTTTTTTTGATAAATGTATAAATTTAATAAATATGATACAAAAATTCATTTTTTATTTTATATTAGGAGAATTATTATTAAATACAACTGGCATTTATTTATCTAATAAATACAGTATAGCATATAAGAAATGCAATTTGTTTTAGCACTCACATAGGTATTATCATAAGTTTTTAGGCCTTAATTTCTGATTGCATATTAGCAAAAAGTACTTATGCGAATTATGCTAATTACTGGAATGGTAATTTAATGATAAATGCTTTAATGCTAATAATGATTATAACATATTTTCATATTAGTTCTTACATATGAAATGAATTAACAAATTGAGAAACGTTATAATCAAGTACTTCTTAGAATATCTACTAATTATTATTTGAATTACTTAACAGCAATTAATCTTCCTGTCTAAATGTAAATATAATAAAAATATCATCATCAATTCAAATCCATTCATTAATCATTCAGTAATTTATTTTTATTTTGGAATAAGTAATTAGTTAGCTAAGTAAGTAAATATTAGTTAGCATACCATAGAAAAATAATAATTAGTTATGCTAAATAAAAATCTGGGAATGCATTTTTCCCTAGTATTATTTTTAAAAATCTTTTTTCCCTATAATTATTAATGATAATTCGTATAGATAAAATACTTTAGCAGTTAAGTGCATACTCTTGAACAATAGATAATGGTGTTTAGTTCTTATCCTAACTGATACGTATTAATCTTTATGCACATTAAGGGAAATAAACACAAACTTAAGGATTATTAATTGCTCAACGTCAAGTAACAGAGCATTAACGGTAAGACCTTAAACTTTCTTTATCCCTGCAAGAAAAGAGTAATGGCTGAGTAATCAGGCTAATCATAACATTGCTTGATCATCAGAAAATTGTTTACTTAAACATTTAATAAGGTATATACAAATTGCTATTCATCATGTTTCCCAAGTAGTCTTGGGTTACGGGAATTTGCCTTAATAAATTACAGGAAAATGAAATATTGCTTAGGAGGTAATAAGGTTATTGCAGCAAATTTGTGGATTTACTTAGAAAAGGTTTTTGAAAATTGTCTCTTTCTGTTAATTAACACACTTTTTACAAGAATCTTTTCAATACATTTTTGTTGAACATCGATGTGCCTCGTGTTCTATTTATGTATGCCATGAACAAACAGCCTATTGATGGGGGTGACATTCCTTACAGATTTGGTTTTGGTTTGGGCCTACGGTCATTTTGTGCACATTTTGAGATAATTAGACCGGAACCTACAGTTTAGCGTGGATTTTGAACTACTAACAAACATCCATGCCATGATTAAACCTGAAGCTTATGGTGGCTAAAAGTCAGAACGCTAGCCAATTGTCCATCATGCCGCTTATGAGAGCAACTGCCCCGCATTCGCGTCACATGGAGGAAACCCAGCAGGTCACGAGATGCTTTATACACTTGTGAAAACCGCATCTCCTCGTATTTGAAAGCAATAAATTCAATGAAAAATGTCAATTTGAACCACAGAACTCCTACACATTAGCTATGGCACGCACGTTATCACTGGCTACGAACTAGATATTAGGTATTTACTACTACAGAAATTTCTTTTAAATATATAAATAATTGTTTAGAAGTTTTTTATTCTTTCTTTTCATTGGTGCAACAGCCCCATGGTGAGCCAAGGCCATCTGCCTGCTGGCAGATTTCGAGACAGGAGAGGCTTTCTTTTTACGAGGTACGGTTGTCAGTACTACGCCGAGTGCTCTATAATCTTATTAGACCAGGAACTACAATTTAAAAGGGATTCCGAATCACTAAAAAGCATCCATGGCACCGCCAGTTTTTATAATTATCCTTTAAACTGTTTATTCAATTTGATTTATTGTGTAAAATTCAGAGTCAGTCTCAGAAGTTGAAAACTATATGCATTTCTGTCATTTAGCAACAAATTGGCATGTTTGACAACTGAACAACTAGTTTTGTGAGACTTTTCTTACGATCTAGAAATTGTTTAAGGCTTGCAACAAGCAATATTAAATGCAAAGATTTCGTTTAATGATTAAGTCCTTGGATGATATACGCTCAATGATCTAGTCGTTAAAAGATCTTACTATCATTCAATGATATAGTCGTTAAAAAACCTTACCATTGTTCAATGATTTAGTTGTTAAAAAATCATACCATCATTCAAAGGGTCCTGATAGCGTCCTGATCCTTCTAGCATTCTGACCTTTGGCTTCCACAGGATTCAGGTTTGTATCCTGCCGGAGTCATGGATGTTTGTTAGTGGTTCGGAATCCAAGTTAAACTAGAGGAAAGTTAAGTTAACTGGATAAACAATTGGTTAAAACCAAGTTAAACTTGAAATTCTGTTCTTCAAAAGGTCTTACCATTGTTCAATGATCTGGTCTTTAAAAATCTTACCATCGTTCAATGGTAATATACTCTAGTTTCACAATAGTTCTCTAATATAACGAACTTGGCGTTGTTGTTAATGCGTTTCTTTTTAAAACGAGATCAGTGTAATTCTTCCTTTTTGTTATGTAAGAGAAAAATTTTAATAGAAAATCTGTTCTTGAAAATATATTTCTCCTTTACTTTGCTTTCAATAATTCGAGAGACCCGATCTTGGTACACCACAATCATTTTTAGATTAAAATTCTTAGTTTGACAGATAAATAATTAATTGCTGCGCATTTATATGAATTTGTAAATGTATTTAGGCAAAGGAAATAGCTGAAAATACCGTATATTAATAATACATAAAAAGAATAAATCGCTTAAACTGTTTCAGCTTTTTTAGAATGTTTTAAAGATATTTAAAGCATTTTTTATAGTTCTAAATTGTTCAATATTTCCTATGTCCATGAAATACATTAAAAAGAAAATATTTGCTAAAAAAATGTTTTTTTTTAGTGAAACATTTAAAGTTTGATTTATATTGCTTTGTCGATATAATAAACTATAAAGTGAATTAAATAATCCATAACTTTAACTTTAATTAAGGAAATAATTCTAAAACTGTACTCTTTAATGTACCATTAATTAGGAATAATTTTTGATACACTTTGACGTTTAAAAGGAAACGAAGCATTCAGTGTTTACCTATGTGCTGATGCTTCGTTTGATGAATTCTGATCCTGAAACCGATTACATTTAACCTTCATAAACTTCAGCAAGAACATATATTTGCATTTTAAAATGATATGTAAATATTTAGCTACTTGTAGTATGTGCCTACCTGTGCAACTTTGTGAAACTTGGCTCTCATTAAAATTTTATCGTTAAATGATGAATGTATTAACTCGAGTTGTTTAATTTCTGAAGCATTTATTAAAGTAAATATACTGATTACATTAAAGTTTGTGGCTGTTTTAAACAAGTTCAAGCACATTGAATATTATTTACATTAATGTAATTTAGTGATTTCAGCTTGTAAGCTGAATGGAAGTTTATGTATTTATTGCATTGAATTTATTTGGAAATAATTAAATTAAAAATATTTTTTGTTTTAATATTATATTTGAACTTGCGTAAATAAAAATGCGATAAACTGGATAATAACTGCTTGGCATAAAAAATGATTTAATTTTTAATGCAAACCGTTTAAGTTCACATTTTTTATTTTCTTAATGTATTTTTTGGATAATCAAAGAAACAAGTAATATAAAATTTTTTTTTAAAATTCAATTCCTACTTTTTTTCACTATATTGCAGAAAGTCCTTTGAAACTAATTTTCATTCATAAGTTTATCTGGCACCATCTATTGGTAGATATATGCGACTTAAATCTAAAAAAAAAAATTAATTAATTAAATTTAATTACTGATTTAATATTTGAAAAACTGTATTAACATCAAGTGTCATCCACTACAAGTTCAAAAAAATGCATTTGAACTTGAATGAATGAATTATTTTATTAACGATTGAAAATTTGAACAAGATATATATAGGGAGAGTGAGAACTAATAGAAGGAATTGTAAAAAAATATATGGGAAAATATATTATTATGGATAACCAAAAAAAAAAAAAAAGCAATACATGAAAAAATATATTAAAATGGATAATCAAAGAAAAATACATTAAAAAATATACTATCATTGATGTTCAAAGTAAAAATATATGGGAAAACTATATTATTATGAATAATCAAAGAAAAAAATTTATTATTATGGATAATCGAAAACGATATATGAACAAAATTTATTAAAATGGATAATAAAAGAAAAATACATGGAAAATATATTATTATGGATATTGAAAGAAAAATATATGGGAGAAACTATATTATTATGGATAATCAAAGAAAAAATATATGGAAAAAATATGTTATTCTGGATATTCAAAGAAAAAATATATGGAAAAAACATGTTATTATGGATAATCAAAGAAAAAAATTAACTTTTATGAAAGGAAATTAAAAAAAAAAAACTGTTTTAAACTAACTTAAAAAAAAGAATAGAAAAAGGAAAAGGAATCTTCTATATAAAATTTATTTCTATTTTTTGAACACTGTGTGTTGTATAATCGCATTTATTTAAATATAACTGGATTGCTACAATAACAGAATATTTTATAGTACAGTGGATCTCAAGCTGTGCAACACGATCCTGAAAGGGGGCGTTACTGGATAGGAAAGGGGCGTGTCGTATTTCGCAAAAAAATATTCAATCGCGTTATATGGTTAAAAATATTAGCAAAATATAATAGACAACAACTTTTGATGAGTCTATGGTTTAATTATAGCGAATTTCGTAATTACTAATAATTATTTTCAGACCCCCGTGGGGGTTGGGTTAGAATATAACCACTGTAGCCCATGTATGCAGTAAAAGCCGACAAAAATGGGTATCCAGCTGTCGGGGGTATAGCCAGGTGGGGGAAAAGTCAGACTTTGGGTGTCCCATGTCTTTGTGCCGCAAGGTCGACCAACAGAAGTTGCATTTTTTACCCTTTATCATGACTCGTTCGTTTTAAGAATTTTGATTGTTCTGGAGCGGTTTTTCATTGTTTGAAACCACACGGTTCATGGACTTGGTCTAGATGTTGCTGTCTACTAAGTGAGATACGAAACAATAACATATCAGTGGAAGATTGTGTTTGTGTAATTTAATGTTATAAATACTTTTATTTTGAGTTAACAAAAACTTTGCTACTCTTAAACTTTGTTAACATAAAATAAATTCCAAATTGAAATATAAATAAATAAAAATAAATCCAACAAATCAATTTTTTACTTAGCAATATCTTCCCTTTTTAAGTTGAAGGGAAGAACGTTTAAAAATATGAGAAAAATTCTTAGAAGGGATAAAACGTATAAAAAGAATTTAAATTATTAGAATGAAATGGTCGGAAAGTATAGTTAGAAGTTCATTTGTATTTTTATAACTGCTGTAGAAAACAAATTTATTCAATTTATTTTTAATAGTAGGGAAAAAAAATTCAATTAATACAAGTGGCTGTTTTCTTCTAGCTTAAAATTCTTCATCTACTGAGGAGTCTAATTTTTGAAGAAAAGCAATTTCATAAATTGAAAAGAAAGAAACTGAAAACCTTTTTCGATCGATAGAAACATTATTTATCTTTCAAGATAAATATTTCCGTAAAGAAGATACGTAGCAAATGACAAATACTTTTTCGGTTATCAATTCCCATTTTTTGTAGGATATAATATGAATGGAAAAAAAAAAAAAAAAAAAAAAAAACAATCCATTTCACTCCTCTCCCTTGCACAAAGCATTTTCTTCTTGGAGCATGGGAATTGTTTCCTGAATTCGTTTTTTTCTTCTTTTTTTTTTTATCACAACAATATCTTCTTTGATATCTCTCTTTGTTCGAGTCTTCTATATTTCTGATTCAGTGACGGTTTTTTTTTTTTCTCAAAAAAAAAAAATTTTTTTTTAAAGATGTTTTTCATAAAATGCAACTCTAAGAATTTGGAGCGGAATATTATTAAAAAGAAACTCGCAAGCTCCTTTCCTCACTTATTTAGTTGAATAATGGTACGAATAAGTTTTTGAAATTAAAAAGTTTTCCCCTTTTTATCTCTGTGGTGGACGCAGTGTTGATTTAATTTAAATGCACACTTTTTTTTTACCAATATATAAAACCAGCATCAAATTTTCAAGCATTGGTTATTTGATTCAATTCATCATTATTTTATGACATTGTTAGCTTGATAATAATCAACAAATTGTACATGCATCAAATAATTTTAAATGTTGCATTTAAGCTTAAAGACGCATTAAAAATGATTTTCTGTTAAAATCTTAGAGTAATAATTATTTGCGTAGTTTTTAAAGTAGTTATTAATTTGCGTAATAATTCTTTTTAACTAATGTCTTGTAACATCACATAAAATGCATTAATTACATATGTTTCTATATCAAATCACCTAAACCTATTTCTATATGATTTAACTTTGATTTCTTAAAAATAAATATAATATTTAATGACAAGATTAAAAAGAAACGGAAAATTTCATTATTTCTTTAAAATTTGTTAAATGCATTATAATTTTTTTTTTCAATTAATTTACTTGATTTTTTTTACAAACTAAAAATATTGAGTGTACATTTTGTGTCGATTCGTATACCTCTGTAAACGCACGTACGTAATCCTATAATATATCATTTATATAAATACTTAACAGTATATTTTTTACAGGGAATATAAAACTATAATCAAGGGGCCGGATTTTAGATGAAATGAAGTCCTAGACTATTCCACTTATGAGGCCCTTTAACCTCCCCTTTTAAGTTTGTAAATTATTTATTTTGTTTGTTTATTATTCGTGTTTGTTTATTATACGTGTAGAATGTCTCCTTATTTTTGATTCAATGTTTTAGTGTTTATTGTTTTTAGAATAATGTAATTCTAATTTGGCAAACAATTTGAACCTCTTGATTTTGAGGCCCTAATCTGAAGCCTAGTTAGCCTATAGGAAAATCCGGCTCTGACTATAATACTTCAAAATTACTAATAAGCATTTTATTGTGAATATTTTCTGCTAATTTTATTTTATGATCGAAAATTATTTTAGTTAACTAAATGAAAAGTGTAAAAAACCCCATTTAATTATTGAATGAATCTGATTGATCCATCTTTAAACATATTCCTTTATTTTCAAGCACGTCGACGACTTATACCTTTTTTAAATATGAGATGGCGAAGTCTAGTATCTCAGGGAGAGGACATCTATGAAAGACATCAGCTGGCTGAAGGAAATATTGCGCGGAAATATATTAAGTTTCATATCGTTGGAGGGAATATTTTTTTATTTTTGCAAGTGGGGCAGGAGATTATTCACTGACCTGCATGAAACTTAACATTCAAACTGGAAACAAAATTTCATTTAAACAAACATTGAGAGAGAAATATTTTTCTTTTTAAAAAAAGTTTCTTCTGAGAGATATTTGGAAAGATATGCTGTATTACTTTACAGACCGAAGAAAATATAATAAATGTGATGCTTTTATTTGAAGAATAAATCAAACTTGTACTTCATCTCGTGCCTAGTATGACATTAAGAACAATATGTAAAATTCTCTACAGCCATGAGATTATGAGTATGGTTTGACTATTATTATTATTTGTTAATATCAATGAAATTGTTTAAATATGGGATATGATGAAATTATTATAAGTTAAACAATTGGATGAAATTATAAGTTAAACATTATTGAATATTAAGTAAAAATTTTAATTTCTTCAATCATTATCACGACCGAGTGACTAGCGCTCTGGCGTTCAGTGCCATAGGTTTCAGGTTCGTGTCCCGGCGGGGCCGTGGATGCTTGTAATGGTTCGAATCCACTTTAAATCGTAGGTCCGAGTCTAATATGACTGTTGGGAGTAGGGTTGACAACCTTACCCCTTAAAAAGAAAAGCATCTTTTGTCTAGAAATCTGCCAGAGGCAGACGGTCTTGGCTCAGCATGGGGCTGTTGCGCTAATGAAGAAGATTGTCATAATAGAAATTTTATCAAAATTTCGAAAAAATATTTCCAGTTAAAATTTTAACTCGTTAATCAGTTAGCAAGCATATATTTTAAACTTCGTGAGAGAATTTTAGATTTCCATTAGTTTATTTTAAATTTAAATTGTAACTAATTTTTAGCCATTATGAAAATGTAAAAAATTATATATATATTTTTTTTGCAATGGTATAAATAATTCTAAAATTTTTTTAAATTCTAAAATTTCTTTAACAAATTGTTTTTCATGTAAAAATCAGTATATTTTATTAGAAATATGCAAAACGTAAAAAAACAAACAAAACCTATTATATTTAATAATATATTGCTGCATATGCCATATATATGCAGAAATACATATGGCACTATTTAATATATATTGCTGCTTATGCCATAAAAGTCTCAAGTCAAATAATTAAAAACAATTGTTCAAATATTGGATAATTTTTTCTCAATTTGAAGCATGAAATTAATGTTAATTGAAAAACTAATGGATATTTTTAAATTTGGTTTAAAATATACCATGAATATTCCAAATTATGAATGGAATATTTTATTTTTGTTTTGCAACATATTATTAAGTAATAGTTACACAATGATTCTATAGTAAATTGCTACATGAGTACAATTAAATAACAATCCTAGATTGTAACTTTCACTATTTTTATCCAGTGACTTATTGTATTACTAGACATAAGAATGTAAGTTTACATTTACATAGTCTATTGGTAAATATTAGTTAGGTAAGCTAAATAAATAATAATAATATATAGATAGTCAATAATATATAATAATATATAAGTAACATATAAATAGTTATGTAAGTAATTATAAATAGTTATTCCATATATTTCTAGTAAAATACAATAGACAGTCGAATAATAAGTCAAGGTATTTAAAATTTTAAAAATTAAATGTGTTATGAAACTGTATTTTAAATAATATAACAATAAAATTATTAATCAAATGCTATCTTGAAATCCTTGATAAAATAAGGTTAGTTAAACAGAACAATAGTTTTAGAACAATAGACATACAGTTATTTAAACATAACAATTAAAAATTCTTAAGTTTGAAAGGAAATAAAGTAAATTATATTCTCTAATATTAAAAGAAAATATAACACGTGATTTGTGACGTAACCATAAATATAAATTCTCACATTATCATTTGCACGAGAAAAGATTTCAACTATGTTGTGGCACTGCAAAGTTTATTCAGTTTATGTGGGACATCCTTTTCAAGCATTAATTTCAGAGACAATGCACTACGTTGGTAAATACTCAACAATGCAATGAACCCGTTCACGCGCCTAGTATTACGAAACATTACTTTTAAGAAATCGGAACAACACTTGAAATATTTTGAATGGCCTTTTCGAAAATTAATGCATGATAATTGACTAATCAGTTCTGAATTGTTCAATTATAATACGAGTTTTTAATTCAAAAACATTGTTCTTAGAATACCTTGTTGACAAAGGCGAATAACCCTTTGACACATACATATTTATCTTTGAAATTTTCTAAGATGTGTAAAGTACTTCAAAAGCTGTAGATTTAATATCCTGGAAGACTTTCACGGTTAAATGCGGTTACACTGGTATTATATATGCAGGGTTAAAATATAATATATTAAATAAACTAAATTTTATGCTAACTTAAGATTTAGATTATAAATATACATAGACTCGTACATTAAATTTACATTAAACAGTTATATATGAGCAGTTTTATTTGAAAGTGGTATATAGGTCTATTTATCCATATATGCAGGTGTTTAAGATATTAAGTTACTCGTTTGCTTTAGAATATTTTCGAAACTTTCGTCGAAATGAACGAATTTCTGGAGATTTTCTGCTTTATAATTAACTATTTTTCTGAATTGAACCTATACCACTTTGAAAAACTATTTTTAGAGGTGTAGAATAGAAGAAATACGAAGTTATGCAGTTTTATTTGAAAGTGGTATAGGTCCATTTATATATATTGTATATGGAGGTATTTAAGTTATTAAGGTACTCCTTTGCTTTAGAATCTTTTGACTCTTTCGTAGAAACTAATGAATTTCTGAAGATTTCTTTCCTCTGTTTTGTAATTAACTATTTTTTTCTAAACTGAACCGATACCACTTTGAAACACTGTTTATAGAGGTGCAGAATAGAAGACAAAAGAAGTTTTGTATTTTTATATGAGAGTGGTGCAAACCTATTTATCCATATACGGAGGTATTAAAGCTGTTAAGGTACTCGTTTGCTTTTTACAGTCTATTGAAACTGACGAATTTCTGAAGATTTCTTTCTTTGGCTTTATAAATAGCTATTTTTGTTCCTAGACTGAACCTATATCATTTCAAAAGTTATTTATAGATGTATAGTATAAAAGCAATACGAAGTTAAACAGTTTTATTTGAAAGTGGTGCAGGTTCATCTATCCATACATGGAGGTATTTAGCTATTAAGGTCCTCGTTTGATTTAGAATGTATTAAAACATTCGTTGAAACTAATGAATTTCTGAAGATGTCTTTCTTTGGATTTGTAATTAACTAATTTTTTAAACTGAACCTATAACCCCATTGAAAAGCTATTTATAGTGTAGAATAAAAAAGAAATATAAAAACATATATGTTATGGTACTATTAATTAAAAAAAAAGACGATATTGCTCTTTGAAAATGTGACTTTATAGAAACAATATCCTGAAATAAAAACTTACACCTTGGAGCTCCTTTATATTTAAAATGTAGCAGTTCTATTAACAAATGCGATTTTCGTAACAAATTCAAATTAAGAGGTTACACATTAAGGATTTTATGACTCAAGTTATTTTTATAATTTGTCATTGGTTTTAAAAGTATAGGAACCTAACAATTTTGGCCTCGTATTCTTATGTATATCATGCATTAAGGGGATACATAGTTAACACAGATCATTCTCGGAAGTAAGCAACGGCAACACAGCATTATCAATATGAAATTGTGTAAATTTGCAAAGAAGAAATGTTATTTTATGTTATTATCAAACAGCTTTTATTTTTTGTTGACCTCATAATATTTAACAAAAAAAAAAAAAAAAAATCATTACAAAAAGCTTTTCTTTGAATATTTATGTACATATGGAGCGTATAATGTATATGTGGATACAACTGGAATATATATATACATATACGTGGTATATATTGTTATATGTGAAAGTATTTTACTAAACGAAATATTTTATTTGATATTGAATTTTATATTTTCTTAAATAAAAAAAGGAAAACTTCGATGCAAATTTTATGTGATGTTTTATATATAATAAGTGTCATTTAAATAAGAAATTATTTTAAAATTGAAATATTTTGATTATTTTAATGAATTTTAAAATGATATAAAATTGTTTTAGAAATTTTACATTGAGATTTACACCGATTTGAGATTTGTTTTCAATTTAGTAGAAATAAATCTAAAATAGATAAAACCATTATCTTAATCACTTTTAGATTAGTAAATTTAGTTATGATACGTAACATTAAAACTTTTAAGATTCCTTATATTAGACAAGTCTGAGATATCAAAAATAGTTTTAAATGATAGTGACATACAGTGAATTCTTTCAGATTTTCATCTAATGTCCTTGATTAATGGATCAGAAATTTTGAGTGTGTTTAAATTCATAATAGTCTCACTGACTACTCCCTCTTAACTAATTGAAACGAGTGTTACAATGTTAAAAATAAGAAATTTTTTTTATGTCTGTATTGAATAAATACATTTTATCCTGTTAATATCTATAAAAAACTTTTTTTTCCCCCAAGCCAATACTAACTGTAAAAATCTGAAGAATCAATTTTCTCTACTAAATTATTATATTTTATTAATATAATTTATGTTAATATAATATATTATATTTTGTTTAAATTATCACATTAAAACTGAATATATATAATAAACTTGTTCATATTAAAACTGAATTTTATAAGATGATTAGCTATCTTCCTCATGAAAACTGGTCTCGTATTGTGAAGTAGTCAAAGAACATAATAAGCATGATTCTGCAGAAAGCATATAATATTGAATCTTCTTTAAACTTCAATGAAACCAGAGTTCTTATTAAATTAATATCAAAATTTTTGTTATTTGTTTTGCACTAAAATAAAAAAAACTCCTGAAAAACCTAATATAGCAACCAATAAAAACCAAACGATGCATGCATGAATATCAATTTAAATAAGAGAAAATATATCTATTCCCAGTTTCTTTTAAGTTTTCGATTACAAAGTTTGTCATAATGCCTATCATTGATAATGTCGAAAATGAATATATGTCGATAATCGATAATGTCGAAAGTATTCAAGATTCCTGAATGAATTATATTGCTATCATGGTGTATTGTGGTTATGTAAAAGCAAAGTTAGACATTTAAAGTGTATGTTAAATATTAAATAAAGTGTAACAAATGCTGTGTCGTCGTAGAAAGAGTTCAGAGAGGTGGGAGAGAGAGAGAGAGAGAGAGAGAGAGAATAGGGACAGACAGAGCGAGCTAGGGGGCAGAGACAGAGAGTGCGGTTGGGGTTGCATAGATACGAGCGCACCTATGATGGAGACTGCATCTGAAGAAGGAGGCAAGGTTTCCGTCACGAGCATTTGGAACACACTCAGAGACAAGAGGATTGTTACACCTGAAACGATCAGCAGATCTCTTCAGAAGCTTCTTAACAAACAAAACATTCACAACAAGCAACACTACGATGGCCTGATCTCCTGGGAGGAATCTTCAGGGTAGGGCTCATCGCTTGAGAACAATAATTAAACTTAATATCATATACCGGTTCTAAATTTTTATCTGAACTGAGGGGATAATTTATTTATGATAAAGAGTGCTTTGTGAATAACTTAAAGTAGTTTTGGTAAGCCGAAAGTGGAATTCGATATGTATCAGTTCTAGTTTCCATCATTCTGTTACTTATTAGATGTAATAAGTAGTAGATTTTCCTTATTCTATACAATAGATTGTTTCCTTATTTTATTCTGTGGATTGTTTCCTTATTCTATTCTATAGAGTGTTTCCTTATTCTTAATTTTTGATAAAATATAGATTTCTATAACAATGAGTTAAAATGGCTGCACCTTTGCCATTCAGTAACTTTCTTCTATAGGCCCTGGCATGTTGATAGAACGTTTTCAATTGAATAATTGTTTCGTTAAACGATTAAACTGAATAAATAATAATTAAATTAATTCAAATTTCGTACTATTTGATTGCTATATTGTAATCAGAGGGATATTGAAGCAATATTTCAATGGAATCTTTAAGCTAATGTATTGTAATAAAATTAATTTTAAATACATCCTTTCTAACAAATTACATGGATTTCATTTTTGATTCATTTTTCCTGCTTTTAGTTCTTTGAGGGAATTAGGTAAGGGGTTAGACTTAGAAAACCAAGATTCCTCTGTGTGAGATCCAAACCCTCACTGGAAATGAAACTACAAATGCCTCCAGGTGCATATACATAAAGTCTCATCAACAACAGCGTGCCAGCGTGCCAAAAAACAAACTACACCAATAACGAATCATAACAACGTGCAAAGGGGGAGAGATATTTATATAATAACACGTATAGTCGTTCGCTCAATAGGCTCGCACCTATGATTGAGACTGCGTCAGATGTGGGTGGCATCGTTTCAGCTAACTGTAGAAGAAAGACGGTCAAGGACAGAAGAATCGTGACACCTGGATGGATTGGAAAATCAAGGCACAAAGTCATTAGTCAACACTTCAGCTGCGATGCACATTCGCTGCATGAGGACTATTCATGACCACTGCTTGGCCAGCTGAAAAAGACAGAGGCTCTTCGCACTTTGCCAGGCTCACAAAAACAAAGCATCAGATTCATCAGAATCTGAAGAGTTTATCTCCTTTGTTTTACGTCTGGCCAAGTAGTTGAAAAGATTTAAGAGGATGCAATTAGTATGATACAGTGAAAGGAGCTAATATTAACCATGTTTAAAGATATATTTCTTTTGTCAATACGACTTTCAGTACGATTTTTTACGAGAAATATAGATTTTTTTTTTTTTTTTTAATTTAGTATAAAAGGATAAACAATCTCATTAAATTAAAGCTATTTCAGAAAAATTTAAAAGATTTTTAGAATATTTTTAAAGCTATTTTAGAACCAATAATATATGTTGCTAGCATGTTTTCCATACTAAATTTCTTTTGATTCATAAAGTGTTCTTTCTAACTATGATTTTAGATTTAATTTTTGTCCTTATTATTTGTCTATGAATAGTCCTCATACATACAATACATAGAATTTAATTGCTGTAAAACTTATAAAAAATTAAAAGCATATTTTAAACACAAGTAAATAAAATTATTACTTAAAACAAAAGCCGAAATGAAAAACATTTGTAGATTCATATCCAGAGTTTTTGCAACATAATTTCTAAATATTAAGAAGAATATATCTTGATTGTCTCATAAATTACTTTTGAATCACAAATAAAGATACTGACATTACCTTTAAAATCATAAAAAAAAAAGTAAGAAAATTTCAGTATCAAATAAAAATAACAACTTTTCAATATAAGTTTTATCTGCATAAAACATTATTTTTTAAATTTTGAATTAAAAGCTTCAATAGCATATTATAACATGCATGCTAAAAGATATAAAAACATTCCAGATATTTTAATTAATAATTACTTTTACTAAATGCTTTTAATTATTCAGTATTACAGAAAAAACACATAAATTAATTTGAGTTAAAATAAAAATTTGAACATTTATTTTAAATAATATTTCATAATAAAAAATTAAAAAAATAGTTCACATATCAAAACTGCTAACTCTTTTTTTTTTCGTAATTGAAATGTTTTTTTTTTAGAAAAAGTGAAAAAAAAATGAAACATTGCCTGAAATAATTTCTTTTTAAATCTTTGGTTTATAAAATTAATGATTGACTTTTTTTGTAACATTATGAATTCTTTTTGAAAAACTTTTTACAGACGAGAAGCCTATATTTCTGCTTAATGAAAATCAGTAATCAACTCAAATAGCATCAGCATGAATAGATCCTTAATTAGAAGAACTTTTGTTTCCAAAATAATAAAAATAAATATATATAAACAAATAAAATATTTTGCAGAAGTACATTTGCCGAATAACTAAATTGTACTCATTATGATTATGAGCAAAAATAAGTAACTCCAAACTAATTTCTTCTCCTTTAAATTATTTTTTGGGAAAGAACAAATTGCAAGAGTGTGCAGAAATGTAAGATTTCGTGTTTGGGAGCTGCTTTAAAGAAATGACTTTTAGCTTCAAATGTAAGAAAATAATGAACTTCAATTAACTTTTCCACCTTCTGTTAATTAGAGCATTCATTACTGAGTAATTATTTCAACTCAGAGAATTCAGAGCAATTACGAGATTTAAAATAATTCATGCAATTATCTTAATCCAAATCTTTCTATATGACTTTCTTTCCTTGGAAAAGTTTATTTTTACAACAAATAAAAGTGAAAACTGAAGTAATGTAAACACAAAACTCATTACATGTACATTATGTACTGTATATAACAATAAACTCGTTTTAACAAGCCAGAGTATTTATGCTTATGTAATATCTAATTTTTTTTTATCCAAAGGCAGTATGATAAATGAAAATTAAAAAATTTCATAACTAATAACACAGGAAATTCATTATCATCATTCCAATTAACTATATTATTTAAATATAGTTATTTTGTAACATTTAAGTTAGGGTACAAAATTAAAATTATTATATTAAAAAAAGCCTAAGAATTAAAATTAAATTTTGAAGATAAAATTAAATGTTATTTTATTAATTAATAGTTGTTCATGATGCTATTTAAGAGAAAAATTTAATTTCGTTTATGGAACTTTGATTCCTGTTTTGTACGATTTCAGAAAATTAAGAAACATAACCTGAATTTTTTGAATTCAATTTTATTGTAAGTTTTATTCTATAGGCTTTAAGTGGAAACTTATCAACCATAAAAAAGTGATAAAGATGTTTCAAAATACTTTAGAATGTAATAATTATTAAAAATTAGTATTTTTATTTCTATATTGTATACATTCGGATATTCTGCAAACAATGATCGATAACCGAAGATAAATGGCGCGGTTTAGACCCATCGATAGCTACGTACTAAGACGTTAGACGAAGTTTGGAAAAATTTTTCTCTTTGTTGATTCATACCTTTCTGTTTAATGATATTTTAATTATGCAAATCAGTTATGATAATGAATCAGTATGATAATGATTTAGTAATCGTTATGATAATGATTTTCCTAATGATGACGATACATATTGTTTGCTAATGAAATGATGCTATCGCCTCAAGATAAGTCTGTGCATAAAGCTGAATAAAAATATCGAATTTTAAGGAATTTTTGTGATTTTTAATTTATTGTATTAACTTGAACTAAAATGGTAAAGGACGATCTTGTACTTGATTGATCTAAAACTATTGACTGATTCCTCATAAGTATAAGCGTTTGGCTGGAATGAAATCTTCTTGGTCTTTGGCAATAGGTTACTTTATGAAAGGAAACAATATTCATCACTTTACAATGACTACAGTTGCACCTTCAATAAGTGAAAAGTAAAGATTTGTCTTAATATAAGTAAAAAAATGCCCGGCAGAAACCGAAGAATGAGCAGTTTGGATGCACTTGAAAACACACAGAGATAGATTCAAAAGGATGGACCAACCGAGGGTTAGTTTTTCTCCTGAGTCCGGTGGCAGGGTGAAACCTAGAAGGGTCATGGAGGAGATGAGAACACAGGGGATGATGAGATTAAATCCATAGTAGAGGGTTCGCCTCCGGATATGGATTGTGAAGGTGATGTCGACGTAAGGCTCCGGACAACACGCATAAAAATCTCGTTTCTCACTCCTGGAAGGCCTGCAAACACATGCAGAGAAAACACAGTTATTAATAATGAACTAAAATTGAAAACATTCAAATTATTATCTGGAACTACTTAAAAATTAATATGTTGAAAATACATATTGATATGTAAATTAATACACATTGATAAGTTAATATACGTTGATATTTTGGTACGTTAAGGAAATTGAATGTATTGAAACTCATATCTGTGAACTATTTAAGTGCTAATACGTTGAAAAATAACGATAATAAAATTACTACGTTAATTGACATGTTGATACGTTAATATACGTTGATAAGTTAGTATACATTGATACATTGGTAAGTTAATAAAACTGAATGCGTTGAAACTCATATCTGTGATTATTATCTGTGAACTACTTAAATGCTAATACGTTAAAAAATAATGGTAATAAAATTGCTACGTTAAATGATACGTTGATACCCTCAATAAGTTAATATACGTTGATACGGTAATTGATAAAATCGAAGGCGTTGAAATTTATATCTGTATAAACCGATAGAGAGTTTTTTCTAAAAAAATTTATCTAAATTGAAATGCATTTTTGAAATTAAAATACATTTGTTCAATGCAATGTTCAACACGTTCGTTTGACGTTCAACATTAGTTTGTATATTAAGTTTCAATGAACAAAATGCATTATTGAAATACATTTTAGTTTATTGAAAAAAAGTACAGAATGCATTATTGAAATGCATTTTTGTACTTTTTTTTGCTATTTGCTGCGTATTATGACAAAAATGTATTAATTGTTAGTTTTCAGTTTAATATAATATAAATAATATAAATTATTCGTATCACATAATTTATTATTTTTAAAAATGTTTCTATAATTTATTTATACAATAATATAACTCAATAATGAGCAATTTTGTAATTTAAATACATTCACAACATTTATTTAATGGTATGAGAAGTATTATCAATGTTTTTGGTGATTTGATAAAAATAACCTTTTTTTAATCTTAAGAAATTACAAATATATTTCTCTGAAACATAATGTAACTTGCAAAACTTATTGCCTAATTAGCATCAAACAATTTATTATAAAAAATTTATTAGTGATAAAATTCAATATCGAACTGTTAAAAGGATGTTTTTTTTGTTTAAATTTATTGATAAATGTTTAAATTTCTGACTTAAAAATTATTTACACAGGTACAGCTTTACTAAATTATCTCATTTTAAACAATTTAAATGTAAGTGCTTAGTTTATGGAAGTAACAATTCAATTTAAAAGTAAATGGTTAATTATTTGAAAAATAATTAGAAGTTATTAGAAGTTTATTATTAGAATTATTATAAGTTTTAAGTGCATAATGAATCAAATATATTTAAAAAAAGCCTTTGTACCAGTTTTGAAAAGAAAATGAAATGAATATTCCCTTGCAACTATTCTGTTCGTGCTTTTTCAAATAAATTTTACTAAAAATGTATTACTTTCTACTACAGAAAAACGACTAATGTCAAAAAGATTTATTTTCACTTATTCTAAAAAGTTTACAATTTATTGAATCTAAATGACAGATCATTTCTTTTGCTTCCTCGACAAAATGGTTTGAGGCATGAAAGCATAAATTATCATTTATCATAAAATAATTTTTATATTCTGTGTATTCTGAAATGTTTTACTAGTCAATTTAATTTATTCATATACATTTTAGAAATTAAGAAAATCATTAAAAATGATTTTTTTTTAATCAAAAAGATTTACTTTCTTATGCCCTTAAAAGTTTACAATTTATTTAATGTAAAACGACAAATAATTTCTTTTTCTTCCTCACAAAAAAATTTTGATATATGAAAGCATCAAAATTATGCATCACAAAATACTTTTTAAATTCTGTGCAATCTGAAATATTTAGCCATCCTATAAAATATTTGTTTCTTAAAATAATTATTATAAATAATAAAATATTGATTATTGTTATTTTAATTTTATTATTAATGTTATTAAAATTGCTCAGTAAAATAATTATTAATCCATCTTTCAAATATAATTTCAGAAATGCATTTATTGTTGCAAATTAAATGGAATTTTTCATCAGAATAAGTCAGAAATTGCCGTTAAATATCATTTATTCAGTTTTCTACGAAACGAATTTAGAAATATATTTGATTATTAAGTTTCTAATTCGACTGAAATAAATTCCTCAATATTTTGAAGAAAATAAGGATTTTTAAATTGTATTTTGAATCATACAAGAGCATTTTAGTGTTGAACGTATTCATTTATAATTGCTTGTTTTAATTGGATGTGTAACGTATTAATCTGCTTTTTCAAGCAAACGCAATTCATTTATTTGAACTGATTGTTTCGCAGATAAGTGTTTCACGTCTTCAGTTTTAATGAGAAAAAAAAAGAACTGCTTTCAAAATTTTACAGAACAAAAGACAATGTTTTGAGTAATTGTTCGAAGTTGCTTCAGCTATTATATATTTTTTTTCATAGAAATATTCTTTTGAGCATGTAATAAAATTCAAAAATCAAAAAGAAGTTTAATCTGTGGATATTTATTTGTTCTCGCTTGCTTAAGTTTTCGTTATGTTAGAAGGAACAATTAATTCTTCATCTGCGATTTTAAAACATAATCTATTAATTTGAGCTTATTTGTTTGGAAAATGTTTAATTAAAACTCGACTAATCCAGATCGTGTTCTTATTTACATTTTCAATGAATTATTTTTGACTCACCAATTTTGAATTGGTTAGCTTTGAGACTAAATCATTAATTTTTTAATTAAAGACTTTTGTTTTTAATAATCAATCTTTGTAATAAAAAGATTTGTTAATGTATATTTCGTTACTTTGATTCTATACAAATGTCTGATACATTCATGGATTTATTGGTAATGGTTTGGACGAATTGCAAAAGAAACTTCATAGCTGATTGTGAATCATGATTAAATAACAATATCTAGATTTTGTTTAGCAATTTATTATTCATCATTTATAAGAGAAGAAAGACAAAACGATTTATTAATGTCTACTTCGCTTTGTTGGTTCAATACAAATGTTTGATAAATTCATAGATTTATTGGTAATTGCTTTTAAGAATTTCTGATAAAAACTTCATCGCCGAATGAGAATTATGATTAAATAACAATATATTTTTGTTTAGCAATTTATTATTCATCATTTAAAAGAGGAGAAAGATAAAAAGATTTATTAATGCCTATTTCGCTTTGTTGATTCAATACAAAGATGAATTCATGGATACATTGGCAATGATTTAGATGAACTGAAGATAAAAGAAACTTCATTGCTGATTGAGAATTATGATTAAATAGCAATATATACATTTTGTTTAGCAATTTATTATTCATAATTTAATACAAAACCTTTTGTAGCTCTTTTATCTTTTCTAAATAATCGATATTGATATATATATATTGGATATAATGCTATATTGATATATTGATATAATGCTATATTGATATACAGTACATGATTATATTTAGTTATATAGGAAAGACATATAGAATTACTTGATTACTCAATCCCGAATTTTTCTTTAATGTACATTATTGTGAAATTAAATTTTGATGTATAAATAAATTCGTAAAAAAGGATAACATAAGACTACGTAATGGCCAAGGGAGAAGACATTGGAGTTTTGTTATCTTTTTCTAAATATCTGGCGAACGTGATTCATATGGTAATAAGTACATGCTTATATTTAATTATACATGAAGACATTACAATAGCAACTTACTCTTTAATATACATTAGTGTAGAAATAAACTTAATATATACATATATTCATAATTTAATACCAGTGATAAAGACTTTTGAGGCTTGTTATCTTTTCTAAACATTAGATAATTCTACGTGTTTTATATAATGATCTATAGTGAGAGCTTATATTTTATTATTTATGAAGCCATTCTGGATTACTCAATTACTCCAATCTCAACTTACCCTTTTTAATACACATTATTATGGAATTAAAATTTCTGTCTATATAGATTCAAAGCTTCATAATAATATGCAGTCAAGTAACACTCTTGTTATCTAACGAAAAGCTGGTTCCTATAGAACCGATATTTAAACAGGAAAATTTAAAATACAAGAAATATCCAGAATTTTTAATACATCAAACCATTGCCTTTGCAATGCACAACAGTCTATAATTCTAATTATCCCTGCTACATAATGCTTGGATAAGAATTCTAACTTTTCTATAATTAGACAATACATATGCAATACTTCAGTGACCCTATTAATTAATGATAGGTTGCAGTTTACCGAAAAATTAGACCATTAATATTCACCAAAGGAGAAAATGCATGTGCATGACAAATTATGCATGTACTAACATTTCTCAAGATATGATACGAAGTTTTTAAAAAGAAATTTGCTTAAATATGCCCTTTAAATTTATTTTAAAGAATACTATTAATTATATTAATTTTAATATTTAATCCGTTAAAAATTGCCAAAAGAAGATAATTGAAAATTAAGAAAAGTCTTCAAAATAAAGAACCAGAAAAAACAGGGAATCTATGTAAAGCTAAATAAAAAACGTTTTATCTTAATGAGAAATTCTCAAAATATTGATATAAAATTTGGCAAATTGTTTTACATTGTTGTTAATATTTTTAGTCTATTATTAGGAATTTTGCTTTTTTATAATAAAATAATTGAGATATTATGCATTTCAGATTCAACAACTTTTTGTGAATAGAGAGTAAAAGCGTTTCCTTGAATGCAAAATAATGCAATCATCTTTGCCCTGACATGTTTGCAAGAGTGCATCATGTTGTGGCAATCAGAAGAAACGTTTAGTTGGCATACAAAAACTTTAATAGTTCCTGTAAATTTTTCATCTAATTTTTCTTCTTGATATCATGCAATTAAAAAAATTTATCACTAAAAATCGAAATTATTTTTATTGTTATAAAATAACCTCCGAAATTAACTTTCTCTTATTACACCGCTGTATTTGAATCAATTCTGTCTACCTTTCTGCACATTTTCTAAGAGATATCTCGTAAAATATCACAGTATTACACAATATGTACAGATTAATATAATTAATTAGACGTCGGAAATTTCCACATCAGCAGCAGCAGAAGCAACAATAAAGTTTTCGAATTTGAAAAAGAAGTGAACTCACCAATCAGATCCACTCGCCATTGGTGATGTAATGGACAGGTCCCCCCCGTCCTCGCTTGCCAGCCTGAGGTCTAGCTGGAAGCCGTCGTAGGTCCAGGACCCGAACTTCATCTCACACTTCTGGTCGTCGAAGGGGAACCATGTGATGTCGATCTTACACGTACTCTTGAAGATTCCGGCGGGATGTATGTGCAGCTACCGTTGTTCCTCACTACGACATTCGTTGGGAAAGTACTGTCGATCTTTTTCGTCGGCGCTGCAAACAAAGCATTACAGTTATTGCACAAGTACTTAGCATTGATATATGATATTAACTTTTACAATTGTCTTCATCATTTGGTTTCTTGCTATTTATAGTTAAGTGGGGTATAAGTATTTAGTGGGAGAAAACAATTTTCAAAGAAAACGAAGATGCTTAAGATGTAACATAGATAATACAGAATGTAGATTTTTGCAATGTTCGCAACTCAAATAATTCGAAATCCTTAGGTTCCTAACACAAACACATGTAACAATTGTTACATGCATACGTACACATACAAACACCCATATACACGTATACACACATATATGCACACACATACTATATATATATATATATATATAATAATTCTCCTGTATGTGTGTTTGTCACTGAACTCCTCCTAAGCGGCTGGACCGATTTTGATGAAATTTTTTGTTGTGTTTAAGGGGGTTTAAAGTCTTAGATTTACGTTTGGACCCTGTAGGTGGCACTGCAATCGATATATTATTATATATATGATCTTCTGTACATATGTTTGTAACTGAGCTACTCCTAAACGGTTTGACCCATTTTGATGAAATCTTTTGTGTGTATTTGAGTGGGTCCCGGATGGCTTAGATTCACAATTGAACTTGGTAGGTGGCGCTGCAATCGATATTTTTCAGTACGTGTGTTTGTCACTGAACTCCTTTTAAAGGGCTTGACCGATTTTGATGACATTTTTTGTAACTGAGTGAGTCATTTGATGGTTTAGATTCATAATTGGACCCAGTATGTGGCGCTGAAATCAGTTTCTTCTCTACGTGTGTTTGCCACTGAACTCATCTTAAGTGGCTTGAACGATTTTGATGAAATTCTTTCTGTGTGTTTGACAAAACATGGGGAATGTTTTCATGCTATCCCCTTTGTCGTAAGTCGCCATCAGAAGGTGTTGCAGTATATAAACTTCTATACCGTTCAAATAATCACCATTAAAATTGGTAATGATATGTATTCGAGTATGGAAAATAGGTTTGCACTATCCACTTTATTGTTACTTGCCACCAGAGGGTGCTGCAGTATTTCGTCTTATATACCGTTCAAACGATATCCGTGAAAATTAGTATGCACATATATTGGAACATGGAGAATATATTCGCTTTATGTAATTTTGTACAATACATTTTTGGCAGGACAACGTATGCAAGTTCTATACGTATCCCAACGTATGCTAGTATATATATATATATTATATATATATATATATATATATGATATATATGATATTAGAAAATTAGAAATACGATAAGTTTACAAAACTAAGCCACAACATTAATCAATGCACATAAATTATCATGCATTTCGGAGAAACGCAATTAAATTAAGTGTTCAAACCATAAAATACATAAAATCTTAAGTATTTCACAATTGGTCTCTTAAAATATAACACATATATAGCTAAATGTTATCTAATCAATTGCTAAACAATGTCTAAGACTATAACATTATTACATTAATCTGATAATTTTTATAGTAAAACGTATATATAAAAGTTTATTATAATAAACATTATCTATATTTTTATTACGTGCAAGTTGTGAAAATTAAGGATACAATATAAATTAATTAAGGAATTTTAATTATAACATCAAATTATTTTTAATTTTGATTTTAAAATTTGGGCTATTAAATAATTAACTATTAATTTATAAATAAACAACTTTTAAAAATAATCAAGTGCTTTTGAATAATTTATTTTTACAATTCAAAACAATAATAATATTAATCATAATAATGAAATCGTACATTAGATGAACTAAATTTTATGCAGGCAATAAATCTGTAAATCTTGTTTTTATTTGGATCAAAGGATTTTCGACCAACATTTCATTTCTGTGAAGAATAATCTTTAAGTAATAAAATTCATGCAGTATTTCGGAGACATAAATTATTATAGTGTGTTATAATTGTTCGTTATTTGTATATCTGAAAACCCCTTAATTGGTTTGATAATGAATTTGTTTATACCTTTATTATCTTCTTTACCTGTTTTAAATGTGTTTTTTTTGTAAATAAACTTTTAAATTTTGTAGGTTAGATTTAAATTTTTTTTTTATATTAAAAAATATTCTTAAAAATTTCATTTGCTTAAAATTAAATACTTTCAAAAATAAGAAATATACCAAAACCAAAAATTTCAAGAAATCTATGAGTAAAAGATTTATTCTGAACACTCGTAATATTACAAGAAAAATAATGTTATTGAAACATTTATTTCTAAATGCAGAAAAAATAATAATATCTTTTATTATTATTTTATCCGTAATTATAATAACTTTAATATTTTTTCATAATAAAAACCTAAAAAGGCCGAAATGACTTTTTAATGTTCTCTAATATAGGTATTAATTATAAATTGTGTATGCAATTAAAACGTACATGCAATTAAACGTCATAATTAATTTAATTATTAGTCAAAAACCTTTTATTTGACTAATATAGATTAATTTAAGATTAATTGGTACTAAGTACTACTATTTAGTACTAAGTAGATTAATTAATATCTGATTAAAGTTCGAGTAACACCATATTTAAAATGCTTGTGAAATTCATATATTACATACTTTAATGTTTGTCTTGGATATTTATTATGAGTAGTTCGCAATTAAAACTTTATTATAAAAATGCTGATATTAGTAAATTATTAGAGGTTTCCATTATGATAAATTTACCAATTATCTTCCAATAGATTTTAAAATTAAAATTAATCCTGTAGCTATTAAATAAATATAATTGTAACAAGGGGAAATGTTTTATCTTTGTTTTTAATGATTTTTTTTTAAACTGTTTTTTGCATATAATTTAATAAACTGCATAATATTTATAAAAAAGTTTCCTTTTTTTTTAATTCCCAAAGTTTTCTTTTTTTACTCGTAGAGATATATTATTCCAAAATTATTATAAACTGTTGACAGATATTCATAAAGGCATTCATATGACTAGATTTGTACAACTTTAACAATTTCATCACGATATTTTTGCATATTTTAAAAAACTCGAAAAATACCAACTTAAGTATAATTTGATATGTGAAATGTTTTCTTGTTACTTTGTTTTCACAATAAATAATGTCATTTTAAAATTACATAATTTATATACTATACTACTGATTGATGTATAATTGACAAAATGTATTTTGACTTACATATAATTTAATAGTTTTAAATTCTTCATAACAAAAGCTTAAGTGACCTAAGATAATGTGCACTATTAGAACGGGATTTATGTTCGATTCGTTGGCTTTTATACAATGCAAGAGCTGCTTTCAGAAAAATGTGAAAACTCTCACAGTGAAAATTGTGATAATATATATACCACAAGCATATTAAATATGCTGTGAAAGTGTAAGTCAAATATTAATTAATGTACTTACTAGTATATTTAGTATTAGTATATATTTAACTGTAATCCTCAAGTCCTGCTTTGAATTAGTGGTAAAGTACTTTGTTGTAATGGAGCACCCATAGGTAGAAGTTGAACGTAGTCTTAGGGAATTAGCCGAACCACTTAAACATCCATGGCACCGAAGGGACTAACCCGAATTTAGACCAGTAGTTCTCCTTGCAGGCCCATTAGGGGTAGTACTTAGTACTAGTACTAGTATATTCAGTAGTAGTACTTATTATTACTAATAATAAGTACTTTGTTATAATCAGGCTTTCAGATTGGTATGTAATAGGTTTTCTCTTATGAAACAAGCGTGACAAAAACCTCCTTAACAGTCAGCTTAGCTATTCAGTGTGTTCATCAATGGAACACAAGGCCTATCGAAATACAACAACGTCAAAAAAAAAATTACGCAGAGATTTTTTCCGTTGGTATTGTATTTATTTGACAAAAATAAAAAAAAAAAAGATGGCTAAAGCTTACTATTATGGAACATGCTGTGGAACTGAAGATCTGTGAACTCTATTTCAATAATCTAAACGCCATGCATGCCTGCTATTCAAAATTCTGTCACCTTTTTGTATTTCTTCCCAATTGTAATCACTCACGATTGAAATCTTTTAAAAATAAACGTATATTTATATATCTCTCTATAACTAATGAGCCTAAATAATACATCATTCATTTTTAAAATTTATAAATTATTCTTTGATCAAATAAAACTTATATAAGGATTGGTAAAAAAAAAAAAAAAAAAAAAATTGGGAGGTGAAGAAATGGAGTGAGCCCCATGGTAATATAAAAATAAAGAAAACAAGGTATAGAAAATTGCTTTTCCAGTTAAAAATTTTCAATGAAAGAAAAAATACAAATAATTACATGTAATTAGCCTTTAAAAATATGTATTAAACAGAGAAAAATATTTCAATTTAGTTTTCTAATGTTAAATAACGTATTTCAAATGATTTCTAATGATATATAAAGTATCAGTTTTCTAATGATGTATAGCGTATCCAGTTTCTAATATATAACGTATCAGTTTCTAATGACATATAATATATATTCCCCATATATAAGAAAATAGTTTTGAATGCAGTTTGATCTCAATACCTATTTGTTATACATATACCAATCCTTACAGATAATCCATACGAAGCTCTTTATATATATCATTTCACCAGAATATAAGGGAATGATTATTGCAGAATTCTTTTTCGAAAGACGAGGAATCGTCAATTATTCAGTCCCATGCTGAATTTCCCTCACCTAAGAACAGGACACTTGCCATTAGTCCGCATCTCAGTGTCCCCTAGTCTAGTGGTCCTGGAGGCGTGCGTTGATTATTTGATAACACGGGGCACATTGATTGCCTCTAGGTATGCGGTTATTCTTGATGAAGGCGAGGAATAATGGATGGAGTCAATATTTGCTGTCCAATCCTTCTAAGAATACCTCGCGATGCACCGGTATTCTGAGGTATTCTACAGCTTTGCTAAAACCGCACAATAAGTAATTAGTTCTTTTTTTCACAATACCTTTTCCAAATTTTAATAGAATATTATTTTTTGTATTATTGGTATATTAATTTGCATTATTATTTACGGCAACTTTCATATTATTTAGAATCCATTTTAATTAATATAATTAGCTCCATTTTATATGAATATCTGGAATGTGATTAATTGTATAAAGATAGCCGAATTTCTATTTTCAACGGTTCTTTACTCATACAAGTTTAATATTACATTTTTAATTAATACCATATCTCATTGTCATCTCTAGAGCTATGCAGAGGCCTACTAAGTAAAATGATAGGAAGGGTGATGATAAGTAAAATATTTAATAAGAAATATTAAAAATCCATAGAATGTAATGTGACATACAATGAATAAATTAATACGTGGAAGTTAAATAATTAACGTAGCATATATTGGTGATATATGGTGACGAATACAAAGAAACATATTTGATGACCATTCATTATAAGCATCGTAATGAATATTATGAAAGATTGTTCAGTCTGTGGAGATAACAATAACAAAGATGTTATTATTTAAATTGAAGAATAGGTACAAAGAAATCAGTTATTATTAGAAGGTTAATAACTTCTTGGAACAATTCATGATTCATTCTCTTCTAAAGATTTTATTATAATTTTTTTTAATATTTTTTATGGTTCTAAATTCTTTATTTATTTTACAATATGCTAAATGGGGGGGGCCTGAGGGCCGAGTGTCTGGCGCTGAATGCCAGAGGTTTCGGAATCGAGTCCCAGCGGTGCCATGGATGTTTGTAGTGGTTCGGAATCCTTTTTTAAGACGTAGGTCCAGGTCTAATATGATTATTGGACGTAGGACTGATAAATACCCCATAAAAAGTCAGCGTTACGGATCCAAGTGACTTTACATACGGGTGCTCTATCACAATAGAAGCTGCCTTCCATTTTTTTCCACCTTCCATGAGACCACATGGGTTCTTGGTCTAGATGTTGCTGTCTATCAAGTGGCACAAGAAACAAACACAATATGTTAAATAATTCAGAGGTGATTTAAAATGCCTTCATTCTGTTGCGACATAATGAGTATGATTCTGTTAGAATACAAGCAGCCGATTATTGAAGTGGTTCTTCAGTTTTTCCGAGAAAGTAGAAGTACTCTTCTACGTGGTAAAAATTACTGGCTCTTTGAAGAAAGAAAGTTCCAACAATAAAATGAGACATATAATTTGCAAGAGCGATTTATTACATCAATTTTGAAGTTTTTACTATAAGATGTGTGGAAGTTCTATATAACATATAGTCAATACTGATTATTCATGATGAATGCTAAACATAAATGCCATTCTTTCAACATTCACCAAATAAATATGTTAATCACTCTATGTAAAGGAAATTAATTTTTAGAGAGCAAGATGATTCAATTTTGATTTATTTCCTTTTTTGTTACCAAATTTAGTTTTAAAAAGTTAATAAATTTCATCATCATCAGTGGTGCAACAGTCCCATGGTGAGCCAAGACCGTCTGCCTACTGCCAGATTTCGAGGCAGAAGATGCTTTCTTTTTGCAGGGTAGGGTTGTCAGTCCTACGTCCAACGTTCTACAGCCATGTTAAACATAGACCTACTGTTTGAAGGACTCAGAACCAATACAAACATCCATGGCACAGCTGGGACTCGAATCCGAAATCTGTGGCACCGAGTGCCAGAGCGCACCTACGGTCATCAGCCTTCCCCCTTAATATATTAATTAAGGGGGAAGTAATTTCCTAGTAATATTTTAATACTTTTCAAAAATATAAAGTTATATATGTTTATATTTAAGCAAAAAATAGCATTTGCTTCCTTTAATTGTTTTTAAAGCATAAATTACTATAATTTAATAGGCTTTTTCATATAAAAGTATGTATTAAAATACATATACATGATTAAAATATATATACATGATTTGTTAAGCAAGTAAATTAAGCTATTTTAAATTACATACTTAGTTATGTATGAATAAATATAATTACATAAATATATATATATATATATGTTCATTATTTTTTGTGATTAAAATAATATTCACATACATTTTATTCAAGAAATCAAAAGACTGTTGTCATTATTTTGATTTTAAGGGTGAAACATAATAAGTCTTTAACAAAGGATTCGAATATACTAAATATGCGAAAAAGTTTCATGAAAATGCAACAAAGGACAACAAAACAATTTTTTAAAATTTTCAGGTTTTCGAACACATAAAACAAGTTTTATTTGAGTATTTTACATTTAATTCCTGGAAATGATTCCTTTGAAACCTTTCTATTCATTCCTAGAAATACATATTTGAAGTTTTAATACTAATTAGTATTAAAAAAGATCATTATTTGTCTGTTAGGGCAGAATTTAAATTTTTCTTACGATTTGCTAAGCAAGTAAAGTAAAGTAAATAAATAAATTAAAATAATTATTTAAACTTTAATGTAATTATATTAATTAGTTTTGAAATATATTTAGTAATGCAAAACTTTAGAAAAAAGAAATCTGTTGTTATTGTGATTTTAATAGCGGAACATAATAAGCGAACGTGCGATACATAAACCAAGGCATAATGGAAACATGCGATGTATATCCCTTTGTTGCGATAAAAGCAACAAAGGGAATTAATGTTTGGCGAAAACAGAATTTTTTTAATAACCTCATTAAAATTTTCTCATAGGCTAAATGAATTAAAAAAATTAATAATATATATTAATTGATAATAATGAAAATAAAATACTTCGAAAATAAACAACCGGAGCATAAATTTTTAATTAACTTGATTAATTTTTATTATTTTTAAATTTTATTTTACTCATTGAATAATAAATATATTCGCTGAATTACAAGTATTTATTGAAAAATAAACCTTAAGTAAATTCTCTGAATAAGAGTTTTCTATAAAAGGGTTGATGCTATTTCAAAGAGCTGAATTATTTGCCATTAATATTTTAATAAAAGGAAGAAAAGTGAATAAAAAATAAAAGAAACTCTTTGATCGTAAATCCAAAACAAAAAAGCAATTTATCAGTTAGAAAACTGCATTTAATATGCGTCCTTTTTGTTTCTTTTTCTGATTTAAAAATATATTTTATTATATGTTTATAAAACAATTAAACGTAAGTGCGAAATAAAATTTAAATAGATAGAGAATTAATGGCCTACATGTGTACCCGTACCCATACTAGTGCAAACTTAATTCCTTTTATTAGATTATTAATTCCATTTTAAAATATAGTAAATATCAATTAGAAAAAAAAATCATGTATGTTTTATGGAGTATATGTACTGAGTTACGAAAAACTAATTTTTCTTTTGGACTTCAATAATTCAAAGTATGAGTTAATTTTCACTTATTTACCTGTATGCTGCTAATTATGGGCAATAAATTGAATTTAAATATTAATTTGTGTTGAGATCTGAAATTTTTGTATCACTATAAAGTAAACATGTAATATAAAAAAAAAAAATTAAAGTCAATTCCAACCTTTTTTTTTAACTATATTACAGAAAGTCCTTTATAAATAATTTTCATTCATTTTTAAGTTTATCTGGCACCATCTATTGGTAGATATATTCAACTTAAATCTGAAAAAAAAAAAAAATTAATTCATTAAATTTAATGAATGAATTAATATTTGAAAAACCGCATTAACATCAAGTGTCATCTACTACAAGTTAAAAAAATGTATCTGAACTTGAGTGGATGAATAAAAAGAAAAGTATTTTATTAATGATTGAAAATTTGAACAAGATATATATAGGGAGAGTGTGAGCTGATAGAAGGAATTGAAATAAAAGAAAAAGTAAGGAAGAGTAAGTAGCAAAAAATTGAAAAGAACAAAATTAATATTACTGGATGCTAATGCTAAAGAGGATAATTTTGATTTCACTTTTAGAAAAGTGTAGAGTTTGATACTGGAATACCATCACTGCCAGAAGCAAGTTATTTTTCAAATCATGGATTTTTATCTCATAGAATAAAATCTCAGAAAACTGATTTTAGACCAAAAAAATACTATTGCATAGTTATTCAGCTAAATTGTCAAATTTTAAAACTGTGCACTTTAAAAAAAAATTAAATTTAGAAATAAAATGACATTGCATTTTGACAAGCTGAGAGTATAGTTAGCAGCATGAATCACTAGGAATTACAAAGAAAGTTGCTGTGCAATTCATAATGATTGAAGAATATAAATATATGTATATAATTCAGTTGTTCTGATATATGAATCATTTTTAAGGGAAAAAAATCATCATTATTTTCTCTATTTTTCAATTCCTTCTTAGCTCACACTCTCCCTATGTATATCTTGTTCAAATTTTCAATCGTTAATAAAATACTTTTATTACTCCACCAAGTTCAAATACATTTTTAACGTGCAGTAGATGACAGATTTAAGTTGCATATATCTACCAATAGATGGCGCCAGATAAATTAAAAAATGAATGAAAATTATTTATAAAGAACTTTCTGCAATATAGTGAAAAAAAAAGTAGGAATTGACTTTAAAAATTTTTTTTTATATTACTTTGTTCTATATTGCATTCAAACCCAGGCTGTTTACCATCCTCTTCTTCTCAAATTATGCTTAAACTCTTATTCTGGTTACAACCATTAGCAGGTTCAGATCTCTTTTTATTACTTTCAAACTCTTGCCTGGTTACTACTTTAAGGAGGTTCACGCCCATTACCAATCTCTTATATATTACATTCAAACCTGGTCTGGTTACGACGTTTGGTAGTTTCACGCCCACTACCAACCATTTCTTCTATATTACATTCAAACTCTTTGTAGGAACTTGATTTTAAAATATTTGTGTCTGTATATAAAACTCAATATTAAGAGGAATATAGTGCAACTTACAAATCCTTGTTATGGCAATAATATCTTTGAGTAGATATTTTTTTAAGTACGTATTGTTAGCAAGAATTATGTATTGTTAACATATATGTAACAATATCATTACATATTGTTAATGCAACAATATTGTTACATATTGTTAACAACAGTGTTGTTTTATTTATTAACTATACATAGTGAATTTAGGGGATGTATATGACAACATCTCAATTAAAATATCTTAGATTCCCCTGTAGAATCCGTAAGACTGATTGGTTTTTAAACAGACAAAAAGTTTACTAATAAACGTCTTAAAGCAATATTTATTAAAATTATTATTGGAAAACGAGAGAAGTTTTGAAAAGATCATTGGTTTCATAAATATCCAGGAATTTTATTTTAAAACAATGTTTAATTTTTAAGGGGGATTTTGATTATTTGTTAACTAGAATTAATAAGTTTTATACAGGTTAATTAATAGATGTGGTAACCCCTTCAGACGCATCTACTTTAGCTTCGGAAAATATTTCGGACTGAGATAGTTGTAAAAGTAATATTTAAAACAGAAAAAACATTGAAAACTGTTGAAAAATTGTATTTAAAATTTTTTTTAAGTCTGAATATTATCAGTTGATAAATTAAATTTTTTTGGAAATTAAAAAAAAATTAAAAATGATTCTCTTGAAATAACTAAAATAATTGTATATAAAATTATTTTATTTTTTATGTTAGTAAATAGCCCCTTTAAAAAAACAATTTTTTGAAAGTAGAAACATTAAAATGACATTAAAATAATGAAAAAAAAAACAACAACGTTATCTTATTCATTATTTTAATGGTACTTGATGACTCTCATAAATTATTTATGAATTTTTGTGAATCAAACTCCAGTAGTAGCCATTTATGGTCACATTTGAAGATGATCACTTTAGAAGTGTACTGTATAATTTAAATTTTTATTTCTGTTGTGTTTAATAAAATATAAATAATAATAAATAAAATAATTATATTAAAAAGCTTCCAATCAACCATAGATAATGAATATATACAAAAAATTTTTTTTGAGAAAATATCTATAAAATAAAAATAAAATTATTTTGTAAATAAAGCAAGATTTAATAATAAAAAGGGTACTGAAGATCAATTACAAAAAATAATTATAATAAAACATGTGAATATAATAATTACTTAATTACGATTAATTAAGACATACTTTTATGTTAAGAATTTCTATGTTTAATAAATGTAATTTAAAATTATTTAATGGAAATGTAAATAAAATGAATGCAAAATTAAAACATAGGGAAATTTCTCTTAGTATATTTTATGTACTTTTCACGTATAAATATTTCATATACTATTCATGAATATTTTCATATTCATATACATTCATTTCAAAAAAAAAAGGAATAGGAACATAGAAATAAGTGAGGAACCTATCCTCATATTCTTATTGAAAATAGGAATATGAGGATAGATTCTTGTAAATCACCGATAATAAAAATAATATCTAAAACAACAAATCATTGAAAATAAAAAAAGCTTTTGAATTGAATTAAACAAAAATATTGAAGATTAAAAATAAGATTTAGGAAATATCTTTTTATGTGGTTAAACAAAAGACATATAAAAAAAGACCTTCATGTTATTAAAAAAAGGAATTAAGACCCCTTTTGATATAAAAAGTAAAAAATTAAAAATAAAATTAATCAAATTGACTAAATTAGAATAATTTAAAATTATTTTTTTCTCATATTTTATCGTAAAACTAGCTTTCAATTGTATTGAATATCAATTGAAATCCATTTGATAGATGACCTAATTTTCAACAATTCCAGTATTCATATAAAACGATTTAATCTGATGGTTAGATTCTGGACTAGTGATAAAAATAGTCTTACAGTAAGGAATATGTTTAAGAATAATTAAGATACATTGATGTTTGCTCTCCTTTATAACTCGTTGAATATCAACCAAAACATTATATCTTTGCAAAAGAGGCACATTAAATAATTATTTAAAAATGCTTCATGTTTTAAATTTGAACACTTAAAAGAAGTTATATATTTTCATTTTAATGAATTATCATTTTTTTTCTCATTACTTATTTTTTAATGTATGAAACTTTTAATACATAAATAGGATTCTGTATAGTTTAGGTATAACTTTATTAAATTTTTCATGATTCATACCAAAAATATTTTGTTTATATAGATATTTAAAACTTTTTAATTCTTTTCAAGTTCAGAATTTAGGAAGCACTAACATCATCTTCTTTCACTAATCCATTATTCCTTGCAATATCTTTCTAGATTGGGCTTTGACGAATGTTTATATTCTCGACATAATTATTTTTAAAAAATTAATAGATCATTTTTTGTAAGATAGAGTGCTGTTATTTATAATCGAATATTTAAAGAAAACTTTTGACTGATTGTTATCGAGAGAATTTGAAAAAAATTAAGTATGTCTGATCACTTTTTTTACTTTTTAAAGCTTGTATTCTCTGAATATTATTTATATATTCTTCATAAGGATTGCTAAATATATAATTTTTTATATGAATATGTATGAATATAACTATTTCATGATTAGTATATGAAATATTTATATATTATTAGTATATGAAATATTTTTTATGTGTGAATAGTATTGTATGAAATATTTATATATGAAAAATATATAAAATATTTATATACGAAAAGAGTCTATGAAATATTTATACATGAAAAGCATAAAGAATATTTATATATGAAAAATATTTGAAATATTTCATATATAAACTCGAATAATTTAAATTTTCAATAATTTATCGTTATAATGACAACTGAGTTGATATATTTCCCTATTCGAAGTAGCCCAGTTGTACTGAATCGAATTCCTTTCCTGCTTATTGAATACATTGTTGGCATAATTTTAAAAAAGGAGTATACTTGGTATTTACAGATAATAATATTATAGAAATAATGTATAAAAACATATAAAAATATTTTTCTCAATATAGAAATTGTTGAGAAAATTATCAAAGAAATATTTAGAAAAAATCTCAGCTTTATAGAACACAACATAAATTAGCTATAAAAATAAAATATATGTTAAAAATTGTGAAATTTCTTATCTATTTTTTAAAATTAAATAATTTATTTAAGTATTTTTAATATACATTTTTCTTTAATGTAAATTATGTAAATTCAAAACTATTCACACATATCCTCCCAGATAGAAAAAGAAATTGTATACAACAAAAGAACTTTATGATAAACACATAAATGCACTTTTATTTAAGAATAATTTACAATGTCTTAATTTAATATAAAAAATATTAAAAACATTATAATTGAAAGTAATTTTTTTCATAGTTTAAAGCTATAACCAGACATTTATTTGACTTTTTAATAAGTGCATTTTCTGACATATTCACTGTTGGATATGTATTTGATTATAAATTATATTCAAAATTTGACAAAAATTGTAAAAGGATTTATTTTATTATATTAACCTTAATAATGATTTAATAATTTCGATATTATAATAATATTCTCAAACTAATGAATTGAACATGCATGGAGGTACTTGATAAATTTTATAAGTTTGTTGATTTACAATATATCTTTACACTTTTAAAATCTATATTTATATGACTCTATCAAGATGATTCTTCTATCAGATAAATACTTTTAATGCAGTTAAAATAAAATGTCATCATATTGATGTAAATAATATCACCAAAAGACTAACTTTGAGCATAGTTATTCATGATTATTATTTATATATTACTTGTATGATAAAACTATCGAATATGTTGTTCTATATTATTATTAACTATTCATTATTATATATATGTATTGAATATGTTTATTGTTCCGTCAATTTATAATTGCGAATTAAAATTTCGAGGCAATTAAATCTGATTCTATTAT
Organism: Caerostris extrusa; assembly: GCA_021605095.1. NCBI lineage: Eukaryota > Metazoa > Arthropoda > Arachnida > Araneae > Araneidae > Caerostris > Caerostris extrusa. The sequence goes on along the minus strand of BPLR01008833.1, from coordinate 46,449 downwards.
AAATGAAAAAATGTTTTTGAATTAAAATTTCGATACAATTAAATCTGATTCTGTTATAAATGAAAAAAATTGATTTTAGCTCATTAACATAAAATAATTATTTAAAAAAATTATATTGTTTTACTGATAAAGTTAATTTTAATTAATAAAAAATTTATAAGCTGTAAATCAATTTAAATGTAGCTTTATAATCTTCATTCATCTGTAACTAATAATTTTAACACCAAAAAAATAGCAATAATATTTTTAAAGTTAAATTTTACAATAAAATATATCTCATTTGCACAAATGTTTTGGATGAAAAATCTTTTGTTAATGTTTCAAAACTGTAACATCGTACCCTAGAAAAATCCCCAAAAAATAGATAAATGTAATTGTTAACCTAACTAGAAGAAACTAATTAACTATATAAATAAATAAAGTTGTAGAAAAAAAGAAAAAGTTTTATTTAATAACATTAATTTTTAAGATAAAAATATCTCAAGACTCTTTGAGATTTTGACTTTCATCTGATTTTGATCAACTCTTTTGGATTTTCTTTTATATATCTTTGTTACAAGATCACAAAATCATATATAAAGAAAAATCCCAACAGGAATAAAATTAGAAAATATGATTTAATTATGTAAATAAATTACATGCTAAGTCAATTAAAAACTTTATTTTTTGTTATAAATAGTAATAATTAATTATCTTATCAGAATGATAAAAATAAGATAAAAATATTAATTTTTTATTATGTCACGAATAAATATAAATCTTACTAAATAAAATTACTTTTTACTTTAAAAATGTCTCATTTGAGCAGAAGGTATATTAGAATATCTCTAGTTATTGTTGCAAGATCACAAAATCATATATAAAGAAAAATACTGGAATCAAATTAGAAAATGCTACTTAATTATGCAAATAAATTACATATTAAGCAAATTAAAATCTTTGTTTATTGCTATAAATAATAATAATTTAAATCGCCTTATCAAAATTATAAAAAGATAAAAAATATGAATTTTTTTATTATGACATGAATAATTTTTTGATGGTTTCATAAATATATATAAAAACTTTTGAAAGTGTTTAGATGTATTGCTTTACTGAAATGAACCAAATTCAAGAACAACAATTATATCTAAACTTTAATAATTACAACGAATCTAGAATGCAGAAATAAGTCATGATATTGCAAGCACATCAGCCAAATTTAATAGACATAGAAATAGATTTCAATAGACGTAAAACATGGAATCCCCAATGTAAAAGTCTTAGTTCGCTATTAACTAAGCTCTCATCTATATGATTAATTGGATTCATTCGGTAATTCAATTTATTTAACTAACAATTTTCTAATACGCGAAAGGTATAGATTTTCTTTTCTTTTCATAAATTTTCTAATACGCTTTTATCAAAATGCATTAAATATAGATTTGTTCAGAATTTTTAAATTCATGCCATTTTTCAACGTTTTAGAGGATCTAAATTCTGAAACACGTATTTTCTTTCGTTTTCCAATTCTCAATTTTATTTGATAATTTCAAATTTTTGACGATGTCAAGGATCTCTTACGGGAACAACATCGTATTTACATCTCATAACATTTCTAGTCACCCTTTTTTAATTCAATTATGTAAACTATCTATTTAAAACAAGAGAAAAAAAAATCTTAAAGCTAATAATAAATTATCAATATATTCACGGTATGTAATCATGAAGTTAAATTGTAAAAATTGAACTTTTAATTATTATAACTGTGCTGCGTCCTACGCACAACGAGAGAGTCCCCTGTGGCGTTCAAGAGAAATGGTCAGTCGGCCTCAAGACTTTCACCGGAGAGTAAGTACAGCGCAACTGGCGTTGTCGCTGATAAACGTTTAGTTTACAGTCTCTCTTTCCGAGAGGATATATATTTAGCCCAATCCTATGTATTAGTTGGCCAGACTCTCACTCGAAAGGTAGTATTTTTCGCTCCTCCTGCGCATACCTGAATATTGGGTTTTCCTAAGTGGAATCCTTCCACGAAACTTTAATTATATGTCTTTAAATGTGTTAAATATTGTCTGGTAAATTTTTAAAATATGTTAAATATTGTTTGGTAATTTCTTTAAATTTTTAAATATTGTCTGGCAATTTATTTCTTAATCTGATATTGTCGATTAATGTAGTTAATTGTGTGTATGTGGTGTTTGTGAGCGTGCAAATAAAATTGTATGTTCTCAAATCTGTGTCTCAAGTCTCAACCCAACCACACCCAGTTTCAATACAATTCCTCCCACCCACAACACTACATAATTAGAAATTTCATGTAACCTATCATATCAGAACAAAATACTAGGAGACAGTTACAGTTAAATAAATAAAGAACCATATATTGCCATGCATGCATTCGAGGCCATAGTTGTATGTGACATCTATGAAGGTCGTCTTGAAACATTCGAGGGCTAATTTCTAAGACTGGTATAAACTTTTGAAACACCTTTCTGCGTTGAAATATTGTATATTTTGTATTATCATAATTTCCTGCTAATATGTCTAATAAAATTTCTCGGAGCGTATTATAACTCACCTATGTAATATGGTTTTTGATAATGAAGTTCTATCTAATTATCTGATAATGATATTTTTCGGATAAACTGAGTAAAAATAATTTATGAAAGATGTGGATGATAGAAGAATTTAGATGCTGTGTGTTTTCAAAAAAGCCGTATTGAAACTCGCATTAATACGTCAATGTGTCGAAATAGAAAAAAATTTTTAAAAGTTTTTATTTTTACAAAATATGCCAAGTAAATACTTCTTTATCATTTTATGCATATTTGTACTCTTTGATCTACTCATTTTTTAATGTGTCACATGGTAAATTTTTATATTAATTTCTCATTGAAAATATACAAGACTAAAGAAATTTATACGAATTTAAGATATCAAACACAGATTGACAGCATAACTTTTTTTGTTACTAATTAGAATGAATGAATGTATGTATAATTATTAATTTTTATATTACTATGTATATGTGCATTAATTATGTATGTTTTAATGAAAATAAGTGTTCCCATTTATTAATAAGCATGAATTGTTCAATTGCCGAAAATAAGTGTCAATTGTTCAATCGTTTATGAACAGTCGTTTCAGAGTTATATGTTATTGTGGATGCAAAAAAGGTTCATTTTTACTCTTAAAAATTATGATTGGGGTGTATAAACGGAAAATTACGATTAATGGAAAAAATGTAAATTAATTTCTTAATTTTTAAGAAAATAATATTTCTAAGAACATTAAAGAATCTTTAAAATTTATTATCATATACAAATAAGACAATTGTTATATTCTGAAAATCAAAATATGATTTTAAGTTAATACTTCTTCTATTGGGAAATAAAAAAGGATTTATTAAAATTGTAATAGAAACTGCACAAATTAAATTTTATAACTACTTATTAATTTTTTATTTGTTTTTTGAACTTTTTAATATTTTTCTAAGAATAGCGTATTTATGGTATTCAATATACTTTAAAAGTTTGTATACATGATTAATTTTACATCGAAATCATTTTTACCGATTATATATATTTGAACATTTTAGTAATGTACTGTTTACTTGTTTGATTAATATAATCTAAATATTCTAACATTAGTTATGTTTATCATTTTAATATTATATATTTTTCATCTTGGATCACACACTCAATCACACACTCTTGGACTCAAAAATAAATATATCTATAACAATTGTGAAATAAGTACATGGTAATTAATTCGGAAATTACACAGTGTTGTAAACGTTTTGTATTGACACGATTTTATGTAATAAAATTTCAATGAAGCTTCATAGTTAAAGAACTTTAATTATTATTAAAGACATATTGATAAAAATTACTAAAATAAGTAATTTTTATGAGTCGCACCCACAACTCTGGGGATGAAAATTTTGGAGAATAATGAGCCAATTCTAATAACTGTGAATTATACATATTTCGAAATTGGAAACAATTTGGGTAATATATAAAAACAACAAATTTTATTAACTTCTGAAGTGTCAAAACTGTGGTTAAAGGGGATGATGACTGTGTGGTTAAAAAGTATGATTTTAATTTTTTTCTTGACTTGACAAGGCGCTTTGAGATGTATGCTCGCTGATGCTGCTTTATCTTAATTTATCCAAATCTTGTTAAAATACAAAAGAAGTTGACGTAGTTGAAAATTAAACCTTTATAATGGAACTACTCTAAAACTCGAAATTCTTGATTTCAATACCTATAATGATTTACAAATTCAGTTTTAAAAAGAAAAAAACGTTGCAATATTTTCGACAATCAAAAGAAAATAAGTAAGATGGGTATGTTTGAAAAAGTAACAAATGGATAAAACTGCAGATCAAACAAACTTTAATATTTTAAGAGTGGGACGATGATCAGAACATATGAATCATAACTAGTACTCTCTTTTCATATTTTTGACATTTCCATAACTAAAAGAGGAGAAATAAAAGATTTCTATACATATAGTGGATTTAAAATTTTTTTAATTATTGTTGAATACATTTATTAAAATAAATTCTTTCAATTTTTTTTAACATTTGATTTTAGTTGCGAAATTAATTCTATTTTTATTTTCTATAATATATTGAATTATACTTATATTTTAAGTATTACTAGTAAACATCTTTACAATTAACTGCTTAAATTTGCCAATCTTAGAGAAAATTTGCAAAATCTCATTATTAACACCTTAATATACATGAAGCAAAGTAAAAATAGTCATAAACACTAAGGTTTTTTTTAACAATAACCTGATGTATCATACTTCAGCGTCAACAAATGCCCTAAGATTTCTCTGAGATTCATTTTCACTTTATATATTAAATATTGCTTGTAAACGTCTTTACAATTGACTGTTTAAATTTGCAAATCTCATTATTAACACCATAATATAAACGAAGTAAAGAAGTAGTCATAAACACTCAGTTTTTAACAATATCCTGATGTATCATACTTTAGCGCCAACAAATGTCCTGGGATTCATTTTTACTTTCTTTATATCTTAAGTAATACTTGTAAACGTCTTTACAGTTAACTATTTAAATTTGCAAAATCTCATTATTAACACTTTATTATACATGAAGCAAAGTAAAAATAGTCATAAGCACTGAGGTTTTTTTAACAATATCTTGATGTATCATACTTCAGCGCCAACAAATGTCCTGGGATTTCTCTGAGATTCATTTTTACTTTCTTTATAGGTGTTTCTCGAAATCCTTTTTCTCTTCTTTTCCAGCAAGTATGGTTATATCAATATCTTTTGACTATCTTTATAGGGATATTCAATATTCCCGGCAACCACTGAGAATTTTATGAGCGTCTGGGGAACATATAAAATGTGGCGAGAATTTCTGAGACAGTAAAAAACGTGTAGAGCTTACATTTAAATGACGTAGTTATCTTTCTTTTTCGACTGCGGATTCTGTTTTTCTTTAAAGAAATTTAACATTGATTTAGCCTGAGCTGTAAACGATACAGATGATTAAATTTTATCAATTTGGCTACTTACCGTTCAAAAGACAAATGTGCCAAATTTATTCTGTAATAAATACAGATTCTGAGATGGTAATTCTATAAGACTAAGGAAAATAACTTTTTTGTTGTTGTACCATAAAACTTTGACGTATTTCTGGTTATGAGCTAGTATATACTCAATATTATTAAGCAGTATGTTACGTATAGATATAATAATGCTTTCCCTTGAAATTGGCAATAGTCTAGCACTGTTACATAATTCAATTGGTTATTTTTAAAGGAGAAAAAAAAAGCAGGGAAGTTTAATTAATGAAAATACAATTTAACTCATTCCTTTTTGTGCATGATTTTGCAACCAAATTTGGCGAAATCGAGAAATATTTTAGAGGTATTTAATTAGATTTGGTTCTCAACTTTATCAAAAGGAATTTATTCAAGGGCGTAAAATAAACTAAATTCATACCAACATTTTTATTTATGGTGACAATATATAATTCCTATTGTATTTTCAATGTAATCATCCCTGGTAAGATAATTCACCATGAATCCTAGCTTTCCTTATGAGTATTATCAATTTCTGTCAACTTTCAACAATATCTCTCCAGTTATGACATCTGATAATGCTAAAATCAACGTGTACAATATTAATTTACGCATTTCTCTGGGCGAATTGCTAGTAGCATAAATTGGAAGATCCTCTTGTTGACATATTCCGTTGACAAAAGGGCAAGACATCCAGTTCACCTCATCCTTTAAACTTATGAATTTTAGAGCATATAAATTTGTAAAAAATGTATAATTCCCTGTGATATATCTTCAGCTACACTTTATTACTGCTAATTCTTCCATCTCAAAACTTTTTTTCGAGGTATTCCTTAAATTATTTGTGCCTCTCTACCATAACTCAAGTTTCAAATGCTTAAGATATAATAGATCTAATTATTATTTTATACATTATGTGTTGGATTTTGTGTTTAAGGAATCTAGATTTCATGTCCTTTTTTAATCCATAAAATACATGGTTTGCAATAATTATTCTTTAATTAATTTCAAGTTCTAAGTCATTTAGATTACTTATTTTACTGCTAAAATAGATAAAACTAGAATTATTTTGGTGCATACGATGTATTTTGTCTTACTTTAGTTGACTATCATATTGATATTTTTAGCTCTGACTTCAATGCCGTTATAGTCTCCTTAAATGCATCAAAGCTTCTGACAACGATTTCAATGTCATCTGCAAATTCAAGGATTTGCACACTTTTATTTAAGGTAGTTCCTTTAGTGTTAAATTCGAATTCCTGATGGTCATCTTTAAAGCGATATTAAGTAAAAAAGTAGGCAATGCTATCTTTCTGCCTTACATCCTTCCAGGACTTAGTTGAACTATAAGAAATGTATCTGAAAAATAAATTTTCAGGACATTTTCTTTTCGTAATAAGCTCAAATCACCTTATAAGCTTCGCGGGAGTATCAAAACATGTCATTTCTTCAATAATGGTAGCATGACTATTGTAGGCTATCGCATTCTTTTTAATACAGGATGTAATATAATTTTAACAAACTATCCTATAGTCTAAATAAAGGCTGTAGCCCAATATAACAAGATATCGTATAGTTCTAAATACAGGTTGTAGTATAATTTAACAATCTATCATGTAGTTTAACATATTACCATACAGTTCTAAAATCTGTATAATGGTAATGGTGTATGTATATTCGAAATTCCTTAAAAATTTCCAAAATTAGTCTCTAGTTGAAATTTTTACTCGCTGCTGATTGTCTTTTACGAAAATCACATTGATAGTTCTCATTGAATTGAGAGTGCTAGTTTTCTTCCTCAAATATTAATAAAAGATTGGATTCATAGGATATTTGACGAAACTTCATAGAGACAGCATGTTAAATTAAACCCTTTATAATTGCAGCAAAGTAAAGCATCCCATTTCCTAAATATGAAACATATCACAACGTTACCAATGCACAGAGAAGATTCACTGTATGGTATATTTCAAATATCATATTCCAGCTCAATTTTTATTGCTTGGTTGGCGTTTTCCAGAAGTTTAGCTGAAATCTGAATAGCCCCTGAAGCTTTATTATTTTTGAATTTCTGAGAGCTTCATCGAACTCTTCTATACTTCGAGGCATGGTTCCATCCTTGGTTCAAAGAGTTAAATCAGTGCTCTTTTGAAACGATTTTTTATGATTATACAAACCATATGAGTTCATTTTTGCTGATAATCACAATGATTCGTAAGAACTTTTCCCACTTCTTTTCTGCAAAGTGCCCTAGTGTAATCCTAGTTATAATTTATTTTGGTTTTTATTTTATTTCTGGAAGAAAGCTCTGCTTTATGAGATCGACGCTCTAATGTTCAATTTCTTCAAATTGATCTTCATAAAAAGTCTTTCATTTTTTGGACCTGATTTTCTGTAAAATTCAATGGAATTTTGCTAATATCTTCTTTAAACAATATAAGCAGTTTATATCTAAATTTTAATTAGAATTACTATTACAGATTTTGTTGAAAATTATTTTCACAATTTGTAAAACCAAAGGATAATCTATTTTATCTGCATTAATTAACAGATATTCTATCATATCTCTTACTATAATGCAAGACGTTTTTCTTTTCTGTGTCTCTAAAAACTTTAAAATTATAAGAATTATAAAACCAATTTTTTTTTCTTTGAATTTATTATTTTTTTATCTGGTGTGAAGCCAAATATTAGAAAAAAAATTTTACTAATCACATTTTTATTAATAATTAAAAATAATTTTCATAGCTCGCTCTACTGCCATTACGTCTAAATTCAGATTTATTAAACTAGCAAAAGATTAACTAACTCATTGCAAAGCAAAATTATTAAATTATAATAATTTACATATAATTAATCTTTGAAAGTAATTACAATGTTTATTTTATACAATTGTATGCATTTATTTTCTTAATCTTTAATCTTTAATAGATAGACTTTCGAGTTGATATCAAATCCTTTTATGTAGTAAGAATTTATGAAGTAGGATTTGCAAGTTTAGCGTTATAATAAAGTCTGATACAGGTGTTATATTTTCAAATAATTAGATTGGGCAACCTTATTTAAAAGTTGATGAGTTAAATGTTTTGTCTTCTGTTATTAAAAATCAGTTTGTATGGAATTTGGAATTATGTTTTAAAATTAAAATGTTATAAATTATTGATATATAATGTTATAAACATATATTGACATGTTGTGATGAAAAATAGCAGTTCAAAAACTTCATTTTCGTGAACAATTCTGAAAATAAATATTAAAATTCAATGCAATTTCAGAATGGTAAGACTAATTAATGATAAAAGAAAAAAGAAAAGCGAGAATGTAGTTGGTTGTTGAATAAGATATTATTTAGCAATTCTGTGTTTGCCATTAAAAATTTGAGAATGTTGTTCCTCATTGTTGTTTAACAATGTTTTCGTACTCAATGTATTTCCTACATTAATTATGTCAACAAAGAAGAACCTTCTTTTTGTGTATTTGAATAGCTTACGGCTTGATGAATTCAATAGGCGTTATAAAATTCATTTGAAAAGAATTTGAAATGGAGTGATTGTGCAACGCGATCTCTTTAAAAACTAAAACAGAGGATGGATTTTCATGCTACTCTTATCTAAATACTTGAATTTAATTGCTGCAAAACATAGTTGTAAGTACAAATTAATTTCATTGTTTGTAACATCCAATATTAATATCAGAGTGAAATAACAACATCAAAGTTTGCAATAGCGTATAAAAATGAAATTATTATCATAAAAATGAAATTCTTTGTACTTGAAATCTAGAATACTGTACCCCGAGGAAGTCGCCCATCTTGCAACCTGGAATATTTCGCTAGTATTATGTCAATTTCTTTAGGGTAACAATACTTTAATTAGATGAATTCGTAACTTCTTTTCCTGAACAATATAATGGCTATTTTATTGCTACTTTGATAGTTATTAGAAGAATTTTTATTTATAGTAAATGTGAACAAAAATATATATTCTTTTAAATAATTATTCCGAAAAATTACTGATTATTCCGAGATTGTTCTTGTAACGTATGTCGGTCATTGATACAGAATGTAAACAATTTTTTTATAATGCTGCCACTCATGAAAATACGAAACAAACAACAAAAATGATTTTTTACTTTAATAATAATTTATATTTGATTAAGAAATAATTAATTACTTTTTATTGCTGTTCATATAATTAAGGTTTTGTGGCGACCTTGATTTGGATTCTCATGGAATATTTGGAGCTTTTATTTTTAGAACGTTAGTTAATGTAATAAGAACGGCGTTGCACTTTTAAATTTTTCTGTGCATTTGGGCTGTTGTTCAAGTATTCTCTATGCAAGAGCATTTACTATGGCTACGCAAGGACAGGAATGGATGAAAAGGGAATACGATGGTAATTATTATTAACTTGCAGAATGAATGACTTCCCCCTGAATGCTTATTTTTTATGAATTGAATAAATTGGGTGCCTCTTTCAAACATTTCAAATAAATATTCCCAATAATTCCACTTCGTTTACTACATATAAATCAAATCAAATCAAATATTAGATATTTACAAAATCTTTTTAATTTAAAAATGTTTAGTATCTTTTATTTAAATAATATATATACTGATTATAATTAAGATAAGTATAAGTTATTTTAATCTAGCAGGATAGCAAAATAAAAATACAATATTTTTTAAAAATTTATTTAAAAATATAATTATAACACTTTAAATATTTTTATTAAATTTTAAATGTCACTCATTTCGGTCCCTTTTCAATATTTTTAGTTATTTAAGCTATTTTTATCAATATTCACAAATATAACGCTTTTTTATTATTTCAGATTTCCATTTTACTGACGTTAAATAATGAAACCCCATAGGTGGCAAGATGTATGAGATTACTTTAAAATGTTATAGAAATTTTTAAAAATGAAAAAAAAATCCTTAATTCATAAAAAACAAAATTGGTTCTCACATTCTTATGAAACTATTATAATTTATCCAACTTTAACAAGCACTAAATAAATAATAACGAGTAACATATTTTTTAAACTTAAAAATTGATTCCAACCAGGATACTTGATTTATAGATTTATAACTAACAGAGTTATGACTGTTTAAGAATTTATTAAAAATTAAGTTAAATTAAATAAATATAATTTTGTTATTCAAAATCCATTTTTCTAGTTAAAAATTAAATCTAGGACAAAATTAATATCAGTGAATAGTTCACATCTTAACAGAAAATTTTTACAAAAAAAGAAAGTAGTTAAACATTTGAAATTTTTAAAGTAAATTATTATTATTGGAGTTCATTTTGCAAATCAATATTAGGATTTGAATTATAATTATTTTTGTCATTTAAACAAGATAAACAACTATATATCAGTAGTAAACTACATCAGTAGAATAGGGAAAATATACAAGAAGATAATGACCAACTTTGAAGTACAAGGAAACATAAAGTATGAAATAAATGACTTCTTTTATTCTATAAAAATACAAATTTCTACGAATTTGTTTTTGTAATAAACATTTTAGCTAACTTTAAAAACGTAAAAATCTTGATATGCACTTTTTTAAGTAACTGTACTTCATAACTAGTATAATCATCATTCGTTAACTATTCCATTTAAATTTGTTTTAGCATTTTCCCATTTAAAATTCATTATGTTGTTTCATCTTAAAGAATGTATTTTAATAAAAATACATGAAACGAAGTACAAAAATTAAACAACTTATTCTATCTTCAACTTGAATTTGAAAAGTAACATTTAGATTTCGTAAGATAATAACGAGAAAGATATTTCTTTTTAAGTTGAGAAGAATAAGTAATATTTTTTTTTATAAATTTTTTGAAATAATGTGAAACTTCAAGTCTTTGTATTTTGATGATTTTTTTATTCATCGAATATTTCCAATTTACAGACTTTTACGATTTTTTCAACCAAATATGATATTTTTAATAGAATTAAAATTAAGTTTCCTATTTTTATTTTTATAAATGAAACATCTGAACTTGTTGGCAAATATAATTTTTAATTGGTAATAAAAAAATGTTAGTACCTCGTGATATGTGCGATTTTGAGTATTAATATTTCAGTTACATAGTTGAATATCGACATTTTGTATAGATCAGGATTTAGTTAGTTTGTTTATTGATCTGTAGTTATTAGTTAAAATAAACAGATCAATAGATATTTTCATGCAACTTATAATAAAAATAAAAAATAATTTTATAATAAAAATAATAATAAATAAATAAAAATATAATAAAATAATAATAAATAAATAAAATAATTATATTATAATAAAAGAAATTTTTATATTTTTAAGTATATAATATGTGCGATTTTCAACGCAGTAAATATTTTTATTTAAGGATATAACATTTCATATTTAATGAAATGGACAACTTTTTTAATACTACCATGATTAAAATAAATATAGCAATTAATTATTAATCAAAATATAAAGTAAACATAAAGTAAACAAAACCTTTTTATGTAATGGAATAAATATTATATATTTCCTTATGTTAAATTTATGAACTAATCCATTGTTAAAGTACACAGACATAAATGTCTACATAAATACACAAAAAAACGTTACATGAAAACAAATACACCATAATATTAGCGTAATATATACGAAAACTGTTTGATCTTTTTTAGGTTTAGAGCAAATTATAATTATTAATATCTTAATTTTGCCAGCTGAAATCTGCTTTTATAGATTACCATCAATTGTAAATATATCTTTTATGAAGAACATTAAAATATGTGCAAATTTAATTTAAACTTACGATATTTGAACAAAATAAGATTCAGAATAAACTTTAAGCATATAAAATTAAGTATATATATTTAAACTAACTAAAAATGAATGTAAGATAATAATGAAAATTTCTACAGGACCTTCACTTATTAATAATCATTTTAAGAAAATATTTCTTTTATATATTATCAATGACCAAGCGCAATGAGTTTTTCTATTTTATTGCATCAGGCTGGTAAAGTATTTTTATTGATAATTTAATGAATATATCTTTTATTAATAAATAATAAAAATAATATTTTTTTAATAATTAATAATTTCGTTGCAGAGGAAAGCTTTCTGTTCATAATTAATAATTTATTAAAATTCCTGTAAATGTTCTGATTTTTGTCATAAACTTTTATTATAAATTCAATTTTATGCTTTTATGATATAAAAATTATGATAATTTACAATTAAACGACACAAAATACATATAAAAGTTATTTCCATCTTTTAAAGCAAAAATTCCTTTCTTTTTATTTAAAAAAAAAAAAAAAGACAAAAAAACTTTTTTAGCAAGCCGAACACTCATAATTCTGTAAGCAGCTGATGTTTGTTTAGAAATGCGGTCTTCTTTATCATTTTATTTCTTAAAATATAATACATTTTAAGAATGTTCCATTATTGTGCATATTATTTAGTTTGTTATATCAATGCGAATATATATTGCTGTTTTCCATTTTAATACCACCTTCCTTCTGATTATATTTTTTTTACTGAAAAACAATAGAGGTAATGGTTTCTTTCAGAGATTTGAATATTTATATTATTGTAAGTGGATGAGTTTTCTTAAAAATGATATACTTTTTTATAATTATCTTTTCTTGATTATAATAAATATAACAATGTGCAATCAAAGTGTAAACAACGTTCATATATAAAATATTTTTTCATATTATTTTAGTAAAATGGATTTCTTTTCATGAGGTAAAGAGTTTCCTTTCTGCAAAATAAATATTCATATTTCTCTAAGGAGCTCCTGTTTCTTAGAAATGCTAGCTTTATTTATCACTTTTTTACTTTAAATCATATATTAATATATTAATGGGCATTCAATGAGTATATTAGAGCGTAATATAAATGCGAATATAAATGCGAATATATAATGAGTAATATAAATGCGAATATATAATGAGTAATATAAATGCGAATATATAATGAGTTCTACCATCTTATTGTAAAATGTGTTTCTTCTTTTGATAAACAAAAGTTGTGAAGGTTTTCTTTCAACAAATGGAATATTCATTTTTCTGTAAGCAGCTGATGTTTTCTTAGAAATGTTAGTTTTTGTTATCATTTTCTTTCTTTGAATCATATATTAATGCAATAGCGGGAAATCATTGAGCACATTAGTTAATTATCAATGCGATTAATATTGCGTTTCTCCATCTCCAGTAAAAATGTTTCTTCTACTGATAAACATAACAAGTAAAGGCATTTCTTTCAGCAAATAGAATATTGATATTTCTTCAAGCAGTTGATGTTTTCATAGAAATACTACTTTTTGTTATCACTTTCTTTCTTAAAATCATATATATTAATGCAATAATGTGCAATAAAGGCATATTATTTAGTGCATTATCAATGCGAATATATATTGCGTTTTTCCATTTATTACAGTAAAAATATGTTTCTTCTACTGCTAAATAAAAAGTAAACGTTTTTCTTTCTACCTATAGAATATTCAGATTATTGTAAGCAGCTGATGCTTTTTCTTTGAAATGCTACTTTTTGTTCTCATTTTCTTTCTTTGAAATCTTATATTAATGCATTAATATACATTTAATCAGCATATTACTTAGTACATTAGTTAGTTATTAATGCGAATATATAATACATTTAATACAAAAATATGTTCCTTCTATTGATAAACAAAAGAGGTAAAGGTTTTTCTTTCAGCCAATAGAATATTCATATTTCTTCAAGCAGCTGATGTTTTCTTAGAAATACTACATTCTGTTATGATTTTCTTTCTTTAAACCACTTATTAATGTATTAATGTGTAATCAATGAATATATTAGTTAGTGTATTATTAATGTGGATATATAAAACGTTTTCCATCTTATTGAAGTAAAAATATGTTTCTTTTATTGATAAACAAAAGTAATAAAGGTTTTTCTTTCAGCCAATGGAATATTCATATTTCTTCAAGCAGCTGATGATTCTTAGAAATGCTAGTTTTTGTTATCATTTTTTTCTTTAAATCCCTTACTAATGTATTAATGTGCAGTCAATGAGCATATTAGTGTACTATCAATGCGAATATGCAATGCCTTTTTCCATCTTATGTGTTTCTTCTATTGATAAACAAAAAAGGTAAAGGTTTTTCTTTCAAGCAATAGAATATTCATATTACTGTAAGCAGCTGATGTTTTCACTGAGAAACTGTAGTTTTTTTTCTCCTTCTTCTTCCGAAGAACAGTAAAAGAAAAAAATATAGAAAAAATTCAGAAAAAAGAAAGAAAGAAAAGAAATACGTGAATAGATTCCTCGGGGGATATAAGTAAGGAAAAAAAAAGTTGGCATAAAGAAGTCTGGTGAAAATCCTGAACTGCTCATGAAAAAAAAAAACTGCCGATGTCATCAAAAAATATTCTTTTAACGATAAATTGAAAAATACGAAGTAAGATATAGGCATTGGAAAGAAATAAAAACCGTTGGCAAAATCGTGAAATAAATGGCGTTTGACGAAGCGATAAAGAAGTGGGAAGAAAACTCGAGCTTAGTAGCGATTAGAAGCGTAATACAAACCCGATAAGGGAACTTTTGAGTGTAAAATATCTCCTTTTTTTTTCAAAAGAGGGAACGCCAGATGGGCTATCGGCGGTAATTTCAAAAGAAAATTATAATCAATAACTTGATATTTACTAAAAACGTCTTTCACCCATCTGCAGGCATTCATCCAGAAATTAGAAGGCTTTTTTTTTCTCCTTCTGATAAAAGATGCAGTGTGTGAATGTTCGGTTGTGACTTATTGGTGTCACAAAAAAAAAAAAAGTATGAATAATGTATGAATTTTAGGGTCACTAGAGAGTAAACAAATTTTGTTATTTTTTATTTTTTTTTAGTATCTATTTAGCTTTTATAGATAAATATGCTTTTTTTTTTATGGTTAAAAATGGATTTTGATATATTTCTTAAAGATTGCAAATCATCTTCTGCTAAATTGACGAAATAGCCCCTTTGTGGGTCCAGGACGTCTGCCTACTGATAATTTCGAAACAAGAGAAGTTTTCTTTTTTTTATGGGGTAGGCATGTCAGCCCTATGACCAACATTCATATTAAACCAGAACCTACTGTTTAAAGTGGTTTCGGATCCCCTACAAACCTCCATGGCATCGCCGGGACGCGAACCCGAAACCTGTAGCGCCGAACGCCAGAGATCTAGCCACTCGGCCATCAGGCCCCAAAATTGTAAATAGTAACTCTTAAAAAAAAAAATCTTGCAGGTTTTTCAGCATATACATTCGGAAATATAATTACACATTATAAGAATAAATATGCACGAATAGAAAAGATGCATTTCTGATTTCAATTGTCCTTCCGTTTTTAGAATTTTAAGAAAATTAATACATTATACAAAACCTGAAAAAGTTTAAACTTATTAAACATCCTGTTCTTTCTTAGTATCTTGACATAGTATCCTTTCCTAACAAGTTATGAATATCATTAAAATAAATCGTGTTATATCGTGTTAAAATATCGATCAATTTCGATTAATTTATGCCTATTTTATTTAAGAAAAGATGCATTTCTGCTTTCAGTTTTTCTTTCATCTTTAGAATTTTAAGAAAATTAATGCAGTATGCAATTCCTTAAAAGGTTTAAACGTATTGCACATCCTATCCTTTCATTGTATGCCATGACATCATATTCTTTAATAACAGGTTATAAATATCCTTAAAATAAATGTTCATGTTATATCGTATTAAAATATCGATCAATTTTGATTAATTTATATATTTCAGAAAAGATGTATTTCTGATTTCAATTTTTCTTTCATCTTTAAAATTTTAAGAAAAAATTAATACATTTTACTAATCTTTAAAAAAAAGGTTAACCGTATTAAACATCCTATCCTTCCGTCATATCTTGACATCGTATCCTTTCCCTGACAGGTTATAAATATCCTTAAAATAAATATTCATGCTATATTGTGTTAAAATATCAATGAATTCTTTAGTGTATGCATATTTCATACCTTAAATATATGGTACTTAAAATAATTTTTTGGAAATAAATACTTATCATTATACTTATTAGATGTTTTTAAAAGATTTCTAATCACCTTCTGATTTAATATTATTGCGAAAAATATTTTATGTAAAGAGATTTAATTTAATAAGAATGCCAATTAGCGAATAGGTAAATTCAGTTTAGGATAAATTTAATATGAATAGTATGTCAATTGGCATGTAGGTTAGATGAATATAATTTTGTAAATAAACTAAATTTAATTAAATATTATGATAAATGAGTAATGTAACTCATAAACTACTTCTTTTGTGTAAATAGAGGACTCTATGTTTATTAAACAAAACCTATGGAAGCAGTGATTTGTGGAACATAAGGGAAAATTGACAGATAATATTACAGATAATTAAAAAATTAAGAATAAAATTTTGTATATTAACATCTTAAAAGAAATAAGTTCAAAAATTATGATATATTATAAAGTTTTTGCAAAGCAATTTTATGTAAACGCATGAAAATGACATTGCTTAAGAAATTTTTTTTCAACTGTCTAGTTATTTTCATTAAATAAGTATTATTCTTTATTAAATAATTCTTATTGATAATATTTATTAAAATATCTCAGTTCCTGAAAATATTTTCAATAAAATATTTGATTTCCCATAGATAAAAAAAAAAGTAAAATATATCTTAAATTCGGTAATACTTTTTTGTTAAAAATAAAAAATTTAAAATTAAAATCAATTTTTTCACTGTAACAAAGTATATTTTAAAGATCATTTTTAGACAAATTAATAATGATATTTAATCATATATCTTATTAAAACTTTCTATTCAATTTCTAAAACAAAAGAGACTTTATTTTCATTAAAAATATTCCATTATTAAGATTAAAAATTCTTACTTTTGAAGTGTAAAAAAATATATTTTTTAAAATGACAAATTATTTGAAACATTAAACTAAAAGATTCCTTTTAATTTTAAATTAATTAAAATTCGAAATAAATTATTTTACGTTTTGTACAAAAATGTATCTCTTTAATATTTAAAAACTTTTAAATACAATACATCTTATCATATTATTCGTTTATTTTATATAAATATGTTTTTTTACAAAAGATTTTTGATTCATCTTTGAAAATTAAGAGCTTACGTTTATTTAATTGCTACACAAATTTTTTTGAAAGTTTATAATTGAACTTAATTTAAAAAAATAGAAGCTCTTCAAAATTAATTTTATTATTATTCTAAAATAAAACAAACCACTCATGAAAATAAAGATGAAATGCACTGTCAAAATCAACACACAAAAAAAATAATTCACTTTATGTCGGCATCGTTTAAAGATGTCAGCAATTTTAAATAAGTTAAATATACTGTTTAAAATGGTTAAAAATTGTGATGGTTTTTTTTGGAAATATTTCTCGTAAAATATTTTCTTTTGAAAATTGATAGTTTGATTCTTTAATTCTAAAAACAATAAATAATGAAGAAAATAAGTAGATTTAAAATAATAAATATAATTTTTCTTATTTTTTATAAAATTTTATAATTGCATTTGCTTGGATGTCTTTCAATTTAGTTTTTTACTAACATTGTTTCAATTTTTTGCTTTGTAATTTTTTTAATTCCATTAATTATTGTTCTGAACTATTTTAAATAATAATGTTTTTATAATTTGTTATTAACGTCGAAATGTTTTATCTGAGAAAATTTATTAACTGTAATTCATTTTGATTTCTTTTTTTTTTTATAGTACATTAAAAAATCTGTTTCATCACATTTTATTTTCTTTGATATACAAAAAGTATGCAATTTATTAATTTCAACTATATAAGTAAGCTTGAGATTTCTTTTAAAGAATTTATCCTTTTGATGAAATAAATATTTAGTGTTTACGTATCCTGTTAAATATGAGTTATTTTGTTTTGCAAAATTTTATGATAATTTTATTGTTTTTAAACACAGATTACTGGATATATATCATAATTTTGTAATTTGTTAAGTAATCGGCTGGTAATAAAACAATAAATAATGCATCCTTCTAATGGTTCGAAAATATTGCCAAAACTTCAAAATCACTCACAAAATACTATAAAATCCCTTTAGCTTAAGTATTAATATTATATATTATTAGTGTATCTATAATATTTATTAAAGGGATTATTATAAATAAATTATAATTTAATCACATTCTTATTTTATTTCATTATTGAAAATGTGGATTACATCGAAATATAAGTTTATCTGCATTTATTCAATCGAAAAAAAAAAAAAAAGTTGAAAAATTTAATTTTTTAATAAAAAAATCTTACTTAAAAAAACCTAATATTTTTCCTAGTTGAATTGGTAATTGTGAGCAGTGATATGCTTATTTATTTAAATGGTAATTTAAAAGATGAAGCAAGCATAAAATACTATAAAATTCTCTTATAGTAAGTATTAATATTATTATATATTGTCGGTCTATCTCTAATAATGATTTTGTTTTAAGGAATTATAATAATCCCCTTATAATTGTAATGTAATCCCCTTTTTATTTCATTTCATTATTGAAAATGTTTATTATATTGAAATATAAGCTTATTTGCATTTATTCAATCAAAAAAAGAAAGAAATTGAAAAATTTAATTTTTTATAAAAAAAACCGCATTTAAAAAGAAAAACTAATATTTTTATAGATGCATTGGTAATTATCAGCAGTGAAATTTTTTTGTTAATTTAAATAGTAATCTCTAAAATGAAGCAAGCAACAGCATAAGAAAATAATTATTGGCTACAAATATTGCATTTGTGATACATAGTGGAATTTTGTATTGTCTTGTACGCCATAAGCAAGGACTGCAACAACGTTACTCTCTTATCGCTACCCAGGTGTTCATGTAGCTAGATGATAAGCCACGGATGCGGTGTAACAATACCTCCGCAACGCTCTACGATCATGTTAGACCTGGACCTTTAATGTGGATTCCGAACCCCTACAAACATCCATGGCACCTCCGGGTCACGAACCCGAAACCTGTGGTACCAAGCGCCAGTGCGCTAGCCACCTTATCATTAGGCTCTTCTTTGTAGTCTATTTCTTTTAATTTCTTTGTATCATTTTAAAATGATCAAACTAATCAGAAAAGTTATTAAATTATATTTTAAAAAGGGATGCCTTATCTTATACTAATTACCAATATTTTTCATAGTACAATCTAGTACTTATAATTTTCTATGTACTACAAGTTCGATATAAAGCAGAACAATTTTTGATTCACAAACAACAATTATAATATAGTCACAATTTTCTATCAATTAAGGTCTTATTTACATTTTATTTAGTATTACAAACTGCGATTTATATTAACTGCGAATTTATATTCAACTCCAAATAATCTTTTCATTCTATGTGTTTCATTTTCACGAATTTCATTAAAAATCATGAGTTTTTTTATAATTTATGGCATTTTTTTGTCATTACAGGGGTTTGAAGCTAAACATACTCTTTTATCTACGTTTAACAAATCTCATTTTTATTTTTAGTTTTACAATATTTTCAACGTCACAGGGCTAAAAATATGACATCATATTTTAAACATAATAAAAATAGAACACAATTAAATTTAAATGCATTAATTAATCTGTGATAACAGTTTGAGAATATAAAATGAATTTAATTAAAAACCACTGCAATATTTCGGTGCGCAGAAATTTAATAGGCACTTCTTTTTATAATCAACATAAATTTTCTCTCTTAACTTTAGGTGACACTTTTAGTTAGAAAAGCTTTCAACGATAAAGTGAGTTGCGAAGTTCGTTTATTTTAAAATTCGACTTCCTCTCTACCAAACTACTTTTGCATCGGTGTCACAGTTCATTTTTAACGCGGAAACGCATTCGCTTTTGACAGTTTCAAACCTCCTTTTTTTTTTTTTTACTTTTACACTTAGTTTACGCTCCGAGTCAAAATCTCCTCTGCACGAGAAATTCGGAAAATTGTTTAGTAGAACTTTCCAGGCGGCAGTTTTTAGATATTTTTAAAACTGGAGCATTCATTTCTGTTTTAGGAAAAGAACAACAAATTGTACCTCTTATCTTTTGACAGATTTTGCAATACACCCCTATCGATTACCTTGATTAAAATAAGAGTGAATAATTAATAATATTAAAAGTGAGTTCGCTTGCAAGTTTCAAGGTAAAGGAAACAAAATTTTACTGTGATTTTATGTTTTTTAAAAAGTTTAATTGCAATTGTTTATCAAAGTTGCGTTTTTTGGTTTGTTGAAAGCTTATATCAACTTCAATAAATGACATTTTTAATCTGAAATTATTTGTAAACTTGTCTACGTATGGAAACTCTCATGCTAACGAAACGGAAATGACGTAAATGATTTTAGATTGTGATGTTCGATTATGTGCAATAGGATTTCAGGTATACTTTAAATTATGCAAATTTGTTATTTGTATGTTGTCTTAAAAATTGCTCAGGTATAACTAAAAGCATTGCAAAATTTAATATATAATTTGAGTTGATTATTTTAATTATTTTTATATTTGATTTATTTGATTATATTATTATATATTATTAAACAATTAGAAAAATCTTGCCATTCAACTTCGATTTTAAGTATATGATAGTCAATATCATATAATGTTAAGTGAACAGTGAGGAAAATTAATTACATTTAGAAATAATTAAATTCTAAATTATTTCAATTACATCTTATTATTATAAATGTGTATAATATTTCATTTAATAATATAAAAACTTGTTAAAAAACAAGTCGTTTCCAATTTAAGTTCAAGCTATGTGATAGTTATATAAGCATAATAGTGTGGCAGATAATTAAAATAATTATTGCATTGAAATTTTTACAAATTTTGTATTTGTTTATGCCATTTAAATAATAAATGTTATTTTTTTTGTATGTTATACAATACCTAAAATGTATTTTTTTATAAAAATTTTTGAAACAATTTAAAATATTAAATTACGAATGTTTTTTTTGAAATAATTTTTTCAGGCAAATTATACTTCTATTTCGAAGTAATTATACTCTTGTTTTGGTTTTAATGATTTTTTCGAATTTAAATTTAAAAATTAGTACATAATTTAAATATGAAATAGAAGTAATATTAATTAACAGATTAAAATTGAAATGTAGGTTTATCAAAAAACGTTTATAATAATGTTTTTGTTAAAATATTAAGAAAGTTTTTCTTCACTATTAAAGTCTGTGTGTATATAAATTTTCTTAAATATCTCATTTATTTTGAGAAATGTTGGTTTAATTACTAATACAAATTTAGTAATTTGTTAATATCATTACTCACAATTAAGTACAATTTTGTATTTAAATCTCTGAAATTTTAAAAAGAATAAAAAAATTTAATTATAAAATAAAATAAATTTTAATTAATTCTAATAAAAATTCTAATAGTAATTAAATAATATTTGAACTAATTTAATTTAATATAAAATTATTTGATGATAATAAATAATATATCAGAAGTGCATACACACACATATCTATATCTATATTAATATATATATATATATATATGTATTACTAATATATTACTAATTATAATTATGTGTATATTTTCTCAGACATATGTACGGTTAAAAATCTAAACACACGCACATACATATAAGTGTGTGTTTAGAATTTTAACCGTAAATATATCTTAAAAAGTATATTCATGCATTTTATAAAATATTTATTAATATTTAAAAAAGATTTTTAAAATATATTTTTTGTGTTATTATTGAATATATATTTATGTATATACATGGTTTTTATAATTTGTTTTGTCTATACATATACTTTTTAGTTAAAGCTATGATCTTATTTAATTATTATAAGATGGGCCAAAATGCAGTTTGCATTTTATCGAAAAAAATTTTTTAGTAATACAATAATCGATAAACACTTCAGAATAAACATTGCTTCGTATACATGGTACATGTGCATTAGTTAATTGCTTAAATCGATTTTTCTTTTTTGAGCAAGTTTGACATGCAGAGTTCTTTCAAGAAGGTTTGAAAGAAGTGTTGGAATACGCTAATTGAATTTCTCCAGGGCTTATTGAGTTTCAAAATACTATCAGCCTAATTAAATTAATATCTTTTTGCTTTTTAAATCTAGCTTTGATGAAATACATTTGCTTGTAAAAACTCGGCTCCTTAATTTAATTAATTGAATAATTGAATGAACACAAAAGCATTTTTATCCGATATTACTGGTAAAGATTTTTTTCTTAAAAGACAGAAAAAGGATAAACAATAATAAATTTGGGATTAATGCTAACTTTATTCTGAACATTAAGTACACATTATGGAGTTTTCATAATAAATAATTCCTCTGTTTTTTGAAATCATGCATTTGTTTTATTATATTATTTTATTATTTTTTTTATACTTGATTTTTCTTAACCTGGAGCATGATTTTTATCTTTATAATCAATCATATTGAAGTAAAATTAGAATCCTAAATTATTTTTCACACTAAAGTTATACGAATATTTATGAATCCCAGGTTTATATGTGTCTAATACAGTAAAACAATATATTTAATAAGAAAATGTTTAATTTCAAAATGTATAACGCAAATGCAAATATTTAATTTTGAAAATATATAAAATATTTTTATTCCTATGTTTGTATCACGCTTATTATACATAAATATTGTTCCCAAATAATGAAAATGATTAAATTTATAATAAAGTTTCATGAATAACTTGAATATAAAAATAAAAAATTGAAATCTAAATTAAATTAAAATAATTTCATATATTTGTTTCATTACATTAATTTTATTTTTTGACACTTGATTTTCTCCAACTGAAGCATGATTGTATCTTTTTAATGAATGTTTTCGAAATAATATTGAAGAAGTTTAAATTATTGTCTTCCCAAGTTATATGCATATTGATAAATTCCAAGTTTATATATCTCTTTAACACAGCAAATACATACATTTAATATAAAAATATTTAATTTAAAATGCATTACGCAAATACAAATATTTAATTTTTAAAATTAATAAAAACATTTTATTTTGTGTTTGCATCACATATATTGCACATAAATAATGATCCAAAATAATGAAAATAAGAATAAATTTATAAGACAGTTTCATGAATAACTTAATTTTAAAAATGAAATTGAAATCCTAAATTAATTTTAATTAATTTCACATATTTGTTTCATTAGATTAATTTTTATTTTTGACACTTGTTTAGCATGATAACTTAAACATGACACTGAAGCATAATTCTAACTTTTTAATGAATGCTTTCGAAATAATATTAGAAGTCTAAATTATTTTCTTCCCAAATTATATGGATATTGATAAATTCCAAGTTTATATATCTCCTTAATACATCAAATACATATACGTAATATAAAAATGTTTAATTTCAAATAATGTATAAAAATTCAATTTATTATAAAATTTCATAAATAACTTAAGTATAAAAAATAAAATTGAAATCTTAAATTAAATTAAAATGCATTTTAAATTCGTTTTCAGTTTCATTTATAGATTGGCTATATGAAATTTGTGTCTTTCCAAATGAATGTGAATTTATATAAGCTTAGATAGTCCCATTCAAAATAATACATAATAAAATAATATAAATAAAGTTTCTGAAAAAAGAATAAATTCAATAATAAAGCTAGTAAATAAAACTTACACACACACAAAATAACATTTTACCTTTCCTTGTCGTCATGATGCAAAATTCCTCTCAATAGCTGCTTGCAAATCCATGCAATTGATGCATCCTAAAATATTTTCCAATTCATGTTAAGTTGGGAAAGAATGTTCACTCACCTATTGTACATTAGGACGTCTGGTTTCCAAATTTTGTGCGGAGGTATTCTAAGGTCTTGTATGCCTCCATATTCTGAGGCGTTCCACCTGAGATTCACGTCCACCCACTCCTACGTTGCATATAATACAAGAGATAAGACAGCACATCTTTCAAATGACACAAGCAAATCGACATAAAAGCACTTCTTCGAAATTGGGGGATTGTTTCAGGATTTTGTGTATAACTCGTACAAAGAGTTATTTCAAATATTTGAATATTTCATGGTGTTGCCATAACTAAAATGTAAATAAATGATTTAAGGAATTTAAAAAAATTGTAAATCATTTCCAAAATGGAAAAGTTACCTAATACAATCCCACAATTTTGTATGAGAAAATAAACAATTATGCTAAATTCCAAATTAAATTTTATTTTTAAATATAATGTGGTACATTTAAGTGTTCGATATTTGGAAACTGATTACTTATTTCTACTGAATTATTTTGTTTTATTTATTTCTTTTAATGGAGCATGTGGATGAAATTGAGTTTTTAAAAAATGGTATTGTATTGTTTATAATTATAAAATAATTTTAAATGTTTAATCAGCGTGAATAAATTAATTTACATTTATTATTATTTCCCAATGTGAGCCAAATTTAAAATTTGAATTTTGTTTTTCAAATCTGCATTCATTCTTATATTGCTGAATTCATTTACAAGTATATATAATTTGTTACAAGTATTATATAATTTGTTTTCAAACTACATATTTCATAGTTCGTATATAAACCATTTTATATATTTTTTCAATCTGATATGGATATCATAAACATTTTTAAGAAGAAAAATGGAGAAATACTATTTTTTTAAAAGATAGAAAATTAAGTTATACTTAGAAATACTAATTTCTTTTGCAAAAAGTTTATGATTAAGTATTGCCGAATCATAAATACAACAGTAACTTTGAATTAAATTTAAAAAAAAAGCGCTACACATTTTCTTTTTTTTTATTGTTGTTTAGAAGTAAAACCCAGCAGATTTATTTAACAAGTAACGAAATTTATACATCTTATGATTTATTTTTAAATGAATATTGAAAAACAAGACTTTTCTTTCTGAACAGTTTTCCTAAACATCTGTTATCTTGTTTAGGAAAATCTGAAGAACTACGCTGCAAACTCAATCAAATTTCATAGTAGGCAGTTTCAAATGAAACAAGTTTCTGGTTCGTTTCATTCAGGATAAATAAATTGGACAGACAATGCCGTTTTCAAAATTGGTTGGCTTTCGATAATCCAGTTTTCCCTTCTGTGCACGGAGAAAAATGATTTAGTTCGAAAGATAGAAATTCTATTGCCAGTTTTCTTGCAATAAATTGATCTTCATTTATTTCCATGAATCGAAAAAGCTTACGAAAGTATAAAATTGGAAAAAAGTTTTTCTTTTGAAAACCTTGCCTAATTTAAAAATGAAAAAAAATAAACTTTTTTTTTGTGTATCTTAAGCTAATGTTGCAGTTTTCCATAATTTGAAGAAAAATAATTAAATAAACAAACAACTGTTTCTCTTTTTATTAGACGCATTATTAGACATTTCATACTACATTTAAAATTATACATATTTTTAACAAGGAAGTTGATTTTGAAATTTCAAATGATTGTTATTGCTATATTTCAAAGCCTCTTATATTTTTTTTTTATCTTTTATTGAATGCAGATTATTTAGCATTTTAATGGTTGTTAATACACTCTGAAAAGCTGGCAAAGTGAAAAAAATTCTTCATTATTTCTGCAGGATATGAAAATGTCAGAAATAATTTAAAGATGGCAAAAACTTGAAATTTTTTAATGAATATTTTGTTTAAACTGTTAAAAATATATAGGCAATTATTTTTCAAATGTAAATTACTTTACAAACAACCTGTCATTTTATAAGAAGAGGTGCTTATTTTTTATTGCCATCATTATGTCAATTAATTCTTCTTTTCTGAAATGTTGATACTGCCAACTATATAAATAGGATCGTTTGCTTAGCAACTTTTCTGCGTTAATGAGAATATTTAATCTATGAAAAAAAAGGATGTCTCATTACCTGGTCATTGTTTGCAATCTCAAGAAGATCCAACAAAAAAAAAAATTATACCACAAATAATAAAGAAATATTTTTTATTATGCAGAAATTTAAATAGCTCATCTTATTAATTATATATAAATGTATATTTATTTAATCAAAATATTCTTCATATTCTTGAGATATTATAATAATGCAGATTAATTAAGTTTAAATACCTCATTTTATTAATTATATATAGCTATGTATTTAGTTAATTAAAAAATTCTTGGTAGTCTTGAGATATTATAATGCTGCATATTAATTTTGAAATAAAACCTTTTCGTGGCTTTATAAATTATTTAATCAAAATTATTCTTGATATTCTTGAGATATTACAATACTGCAAATTAATTTTGAAATGAAACCTTTTCGAGACTTTATAAATTATTTATTTGTGATTGAATCTAAAAACTTTTAATGCTTATTAACTTGTAAGCAAAGAACTATTGTAATAAATAATTTTCTGGAAATAATATTTTCAACTATTATTTGGTAAATAGTTTTTTTGAAATAAGATTGTTTGTAAATATTTTCTTTTTCTAGAAAGTCAAAAAAATATTTTAAAACTCTCAAACATTCTGGAAATTCTTTTTTTTTTACAAACGGTTATCGATGAATTTAGAAAGTGTTTTCTTAGATGAATAGTCAACAAATACCTTCTAATTGGAAAAAAATATATAAATTTTATAAAGGTATTCAAAGTATTTAAGCAAAAAATAACTTTTTAGATAGCTTTAATTTTTTTAATCTCATAAAAAAAAAAATTAAAAGATTAAATTTCATTGGGAAATAATAAATAATTCATTTCATCCACATTTTTTATTTTGTTTAACATTTCAATATTAAAGACACTAAATTTAAGTATCTGCCTTATAGAAGTTATTTAAAATTTTAATATTGATATCTTAGCTTAAAATATAAAGATTTTTACAGTACTGATCTTTATTGTTTACAGTATCTCTATAATTATAATTTTTAATTTTTCTAACATTTTAAAATTATTATTTGTTGGTTAATTAAGTCATTCTATAAATTTATGCATATAACTGCATATGTTATATATGTTTAAAATGCTTAAAAAATGTTAAAATCTAAAAGTTAATGTTAAAAGTTGCATATGTTTTAAAAATATATTTGAAAACTTCCTAGTGAAATTATGTATGTAACAGTATCTGAACACACTCACTCAAATTTGTTTTAACCTCTATTGCACCTTTTGCGATTCAAATTTCTAAGAATTAAAAATTAATAAAAAAGAATTTTAGTTAATAATTTAAACATTAATGAAAACATGATTAATATTTGGACTACGATAACCATAAAAATAAACAAGATATTTTATAAAATAATTCATGATTTTTTTATTGTGGTATCCATACCTATTGTTATATACCAGTATATTAGGTTAATACATTATATTGTTATATAAAAGTAACACATAATAAAATGTATTACTTATAGTTAATAATAAAGTTTTACTTTTTGTTGCAATTGTTATGGCTTATCCTCCTTTTTCTAAAGCATTATTAAAGTAATTAATCTACGTTATAAAATTATATATTTGTTCACATATATATTTAAAATATTCTTTAAAAAACATAGAAAAACTGTTTTTTGTATAGTTTTTCTAAAATGTTCTCTGCATTTTCTTTTATTCAATATATTCTTTCACGGTTTGAGTGAGCGTGTTCATCACAAATTAAAAACAAATCACAATAAATTTCTAATGAAAATATAATACAAAATGGTGAAGAGAGAGAGAGGATAGAAGGCTTGACAAGCTTAGAAAAAGCATGCATGGTTTTGAAGAAAGAAGAGAGAGAGAGAGAGAGAGAGAGTGCAGAGATAGAGTGAGCAGAACATGCAGCCAATGTAGCAGTTAAGAACTGAAGTGAAAAGTGCGCATGCAGAGGTTTGAAGTGAAGTGATAAAGATGTGCGATAGGTAGACAGAACAGTGCTGTAACGAAATAATGAGGTGAGAGGATAGGACTCCAATAAGTGGCACAAGAAATCTTTCTCGAATTTTCTTCGCTTTTTTTTTATTTATTTATACTCATTCCGTAGCCCGTTTTTTTTTTTCTTTTTGCAAGTGCTGTATATTCTAATATTTTAACTCTTAACTTTGTAGATGCATATGCTCATTTCTTTGAAGACTTTTATGACACTTTCTGTTTTGAAATCTTTTCTATTGAAGTATAAAATAAAGACTTGTCTTTGATAGGGAAGTAGTATAGATACACGAAATTTTCGATGGTTATTATTACATTGTAAAGAAGCATGCATTAGTTGTAGATTGATTTTATTCAAAACAGTGATTATTTCTTTTGTTTTTTAATTTTAAATTATTTTTTTATTCACTAAAAATACGTGTTATTAAGTAGGAAACATTAATCTTTAAAAAAAAAAAAAAAAAAAAAAAAATAATATTTGTAAGATTCTAAAGACTTTTAATATACATTTACTATTGATTATACTTTTACTGTTTTACTATTTATATATACATTTATTTAATTTTATGTGATATTTTAATTTTAAAAGTTGAATCGTACGTATTTAAGTTAGAAAAATATAGAGATAAAATAATCTTGTCATTTATTATATTTTTAAAGTTCATAACGTGGTAAATGAACGTAAAATTGATAATTTAATGTACAATTTGCAAGCGTAATTAGATAGATATAACTTCTGTTATAAAAATATCGATGATCATGATTATATAGGCATTTTTAAAAAAAAAGTTTTGAATTTTATTTCAAAATTAAGTATATAATTAGTTGTATAAAAAATAATATCAGAACACATTTGGAGATCTTTTCGAAAAGTTTTTAAATAAAATGACTTAATTTTATTCATACATACTTTTGCTTGTAAAACGTATCAGTGTCGCTATTTTTCGACTTTGTATTGCTCTTGTTACTAATCCCCCTGGTGCAGGAAAGCCCACGCCTGTTAAATAGACTCAGTCACAGGCGACTGGCCTATGGCTTATGAGCTTCACTTTAACGTTGAACCACGGGACTGAAGACTGACTAAACCTCAAGACAATGAGACATATCATATTAGACTGGGTACTACGGTTTAAAGTGGATTCCAAACCATTCCAAACATTCATGGCAGACGAGGAACTCAAACCCTGTGTCACAGAGCGCTAGACACTCAGCCATTCAGGCTCAACCTTGTGTAAGATTAGAAAATTGTTTTGAATACCTTTTTGCCAAATAAATTAGTGCAAACCATTTGATTTATGACATTGTCGTTTAGTAAGAAAGAAATTATTCAATGTTTTTTTGCAAATGGTTGTTAAAGTAGTTCAGTTTTTAAAACGCAAACACGACGAAAAAGAAATGATTTCTCTTACAAGACTCAGAATGAAGTAATGATCAGAATCTCCGTAATGATCTCAAAGGCACATTAATGCATAAAGATCACCATGAATTCATTTATTTTTAGTGACTTCTATTTTACTTTGGGCAGAAATAATATTCCATCAAGAAATTGTTTTCATTTACTCTAAACAAAAATTGAAAAAAAAAAAAGTGGGGTTGGAGAAGTATTTCGTAGGAAAACAACAGAGCAAAAAAAACTATCTGCGGCGTTAAAAATGCCGTGCAACGTTTTATTAGCTTCCGTTGCTAATGGTTGCGAAAATAAATTAGGAGCGACACAATCAAAATTAATTGCTTCTGAAGCGAAAACGAAATAAATAAGAAATATTTACGTTCCTTGAAATCCTATGAATGCTGTTTTAAATAATTGCTGCTTGTATTTGCTGCGGGGTATGATATTTCGGAGCGAATGAGAAACTAAAATGAAGGCAATTAATTTCGGCTGCCTCTTTGAGGCGAGCTTCTTTCCAATTTTCTGATTTGATGGATGAAATATTTCGCGTTTGGAACTGGGAGACTGAGAGGTATTTTCAATGATCGCCCAGCAGAATTATTAGAATTCTCTCGTACCATGTGCTAGGCATCATTATGAGCGATATATTAACAGAAATGTTAAAAATATATGTTTAAGTAAATTCATTCGTTTAAGGATAATTAAATTATAATTTTTTTCTTCAATTTTCATTAATAGTTCGCCTTTGAAACTGGGAGACTGAGGGGTATTTTCAATGATCGCCAAGCCGAATTATTAGAATTCTCTCGTACAATGTGCTAGCTATACCATGTGCTTATGAGCGATATATTCACAGAAATGTTAAAAACATATCTAAGCAAACTCAATAATTTAATTATGATTTTTTTCGCAACATTAATTATTATTTTTTGTAATTAATATTTGTTGCCTCTTTCCAACTTTCTGATTTGATGGATGAAATATTTCGTTTTAGAACTGAGAGACTGAGAGATATTTTCAATGATCGCCAAGCAGAAATATTAGAATTCTCTCCCACCATGCGCTAGACATTATTATGAGGGATATATTCATTGAAATGTTAAAAATATATCAAAATAAATTCAATGTTTAAGGATAATTTAATTATGATATTTTTTTTCGCAGTATCCATTAATTGTTTTTTTAATTAATTTTAGCTAACTATTTGAGGTAAGCTTCTTTCAATTTTCCGATTTGATGGATGAAATATTTCGCGTTTGGAATTGGGAGACAGATGTATTTTCAAAGATCGCCATGCAGAATTATAAGAATTCTCTCTCATCATGTGCTAGGCATTATTATGAGGGATATATTCATTGAAATGATAAAAATATATCTAAGTAAATTCAATTGTTTAAGGATAATTTAATTTTGATACTTTTTGAAATTTTCCCTAATTTTTTTATTGCAGTTAATTTTGGCTGCCTCTTTGAGGCACGCTTCTTTCCTATATTCTGATTTGATGAATGAAATATTTCGTATTTGGAACTGGGAGACTGACAGGTATTTTCAATGATCGCCAAGTTGATATTAGAATTCTCTCGCACCATGTGCTGGATATCATTATGAGCCATATATTCGTAGAAATGTTAAAAAAAATTTCTAAGCAAATTCAGTTGCTTATGGCTAATTTTATTATGTATTTTTTTTTTTGCAATTTTCATCTACCTTTTAGGAACAAGTATGAAATTCTGCTGTATAAAGGTCACGAAAAATATTTATGAGTGAAAAGTATCATGTGTGGACAGGATGTTATTTTGGTATCTACCAAAATACATCAAAGGTAAGTAAAATAATATGGGGAAGAACAAAAGAAATTTATATTTTTCAAAATTGCAGCTTGTATATTATTTATGATGAAAACTATATATATGACTTATGATAATTGATGATAAAACTGCAAATGTTATTGCATAACCGAAAACAGCTAATTTATGGTTTTTACTCATTTTAATGATAATTTATAAAGTTTTTTTTTTTATTTTGGAGTTAAATTTAATAGAAATCAAACTATTATAAAATAAAATATTTTGAATTGATTAAAGTTGATTGGTGAGTTAATTAAAAAATTGCTGTTTAGAATGGAACATTAAAAAACGCTGTTAAAAATTATTTAATTCTACTATTTGCTCATATGATTCTTGAACGTAGTTATATATTTTTTTTTTTTATAATTTAGCATGTAATTTTCAAAAACCAATACAGAATAAAAGTTATTTAATTAATCTTTTCAAAACGTTACATAGATCCCCAATAATTTTTATTTGTAAAAGTTAATTGGTAATCGATAAATGAAATTAGAGGCTGTTGGCTATGTAAGCTAATAATATAACATCATTTTATATTTAGTCTTATAGATAAGAGTAATCATATTAATTCATAGTAAATAAAAGCTCTTCTAATGAATTAAACCTTTTGAAAAAGAATTTTCAAAATCGCCTGTAATTAAATTATGAATAAGGAACTATTTTACTGTATATTTTTATTTTCTAGATATTTTTCATTTTTTACTTATGATTTTCAATGTTATTTTAACTAAACTATAGTATTGAAAGATTGATTAAATATTTAAATTTATTTATTAGTTTTTATGATTTAATATTTATTTATTATATATACTTGGTTTGTGAAGAAAAAGGAAAAACAAGTGTGAGATATTAAATGTAACTAAATTATTGAAATAAGTGATATATTATAGAAATGCTAAATCTACTGAAGAAATGAAACTATAGTATGTAATTTAATTACTAGTGCATAGAACTAACTTAGTATATTTTTTAAATGAATAAACTTCATCCTAAAATATTAAATAAATTACATTCATAACAAATTTAAAGTAGAGAATAGATTCAAATCTAATTTTTATTATTGTTAGATACATATTTTGTTTTATATATTTGTCTTGAGGTAAAACTGAAATCTTTCTGATTTTATAAATAATATATTTTGTAAAAATTAATTGATATTTGTATTTCGTTGTTCTGTGTTTAAAATAATAAAATTTTTTTAGACAACATAAACCCAAAATAAAAATTATTCAAAATTACTTGAAATATTTCTGATATTCAGTTTTATCTGTTTATTTACTTGCTGATTATTTTACAAGTGTATTGATATTTAGAAAACCGAATATTTTAAAATCATAAACTGATTTTATGTCCTTAAATTAAAAAATTGAAACTCATTTTTTCTGCACTTTAATTAATTTATTTGTCTCATTTAAAGTAAGGTTTTAAAGCAGTTTCGTTTACTTTCAGAAATTTTTTAAAAAGGTATCGAAGGTGCCTTAATTATAAGAAAACTTTTTTTATTTATGTATATATATATTAAAATTTAAGGTTAAATATTTTAAATCTTCATCATCAACAATAGCACGACAGCCCAGAGTGGGGCAACGCTTTCCTTTGAAGAGATTTCTATGCATTCCTATGGTTGACAATAGTCCTCCAATTCTTAACTTTTACTACAGCAAATTCTTTTTCAACTGAATCTATCCATCGTAACTTTGGGTTGTCCTCTTCCTCTTTGTCCCTGTGGCTTTGCCAAAACAGGTCTTTTTACATGGTTTAAATCATTCATTCTAAATTCATAAGCAGCTCAGTTTAATCTATTAATCTCAATAACTTGTATAGTATCTGGGTGTTTATAGCATTTATAAATTTCAACGTTGTACCGTCTTCTCCAACAATCACTTTTCTTAACACCTCCAAGAATAGCTCTTAAAATCTTCCGCTCAAATGATCATTAGATCTTTCCAAAGTCCAAGTTTCAGAGACATAGACCAAAATAGGTTTAATGAGGGTTTTACATAACAAGAATTTAGTTTTTCTGCTTATGAACTGTGATTGAAACAGATTTCTTAATCCAGAAAAGGCCTTATTGGCAGACAGAATTCTTTTTTTTTTTAATTTTAGGCAAGATATTATTTTTCCGATTAATTTCTAATCCTAAGTATTTAAAACTAAGTACAGATTCAAAAGTGTAAGTATCTAAGACAATTTTGGGTGTATTCTGACAAATATTTCTGGTGGAAAGCATATATTTCGTTTTCTCCCCTGGTTAATGTGTAGATGCAAACACCTTGCAGCCAAAAATATTTCATAACTTATTTTTATTAATGCAGCAATCAATTTCTTTTACAAGTGTTCTTTAGGTTTTTTAGATTTATTAATATTTATGTTTTATAATATTATTCATAGCCAGAAATTATATTTAAAAAAAAAAAAAAAAGAGCTTGTTTCCTCTTAAGCACTTTACTTTATTAATTTAATTCCGTAACATTTGCTTTACTTTAAATAATATTGCACGTTCTTGTAAGCAAATGAATAAATAACAACTAAGGCTTATTATAAATATGCTTGAATAAGTATGGCTGAATATTGCTCCTGTCAAGATTTCATTTACTAAAGGAAAAAAAAACATTTTTTAAAAACTGAATTATACACTTTGTGTTCAACCCAAAAGATACTTTCTTTTAAATTTATAATTCATTGTAAATTTTGTATGGAGAATGTTTCGCTTCGAAAAAGACATCGGAAGCAGTTTGCATTCTGCGAAGGGAAGTGAAGAGGAAAAAGTTGTCAAAATGGCGGATTTACTGAATGCCTTACTTGAGAATCTTTTTGTGCTTGGGAAAAAGCTTTTATTTAGAGAATGAAAAGAACACATTCATTAATGCATTTTACATCGCTCCAAAGAAATACTACTCCTTTCTTTCGCCGTCCCCCCTACATCTAACATTATCACGTTATTTCAAGACAATGTAGGCTATTTCAAGCCAAAAAGCAGCACTTAGAATTGATTTGTGCAAAAGTAATTTGTTCTTTTTTTCATGGTATTTGATTTAAGCCTAAAGAACGCTTTTCTGGAGTTTAATTTTTTTGTTTTTGTTTTATCATAAAAAAATCCCTCTTTTGTTTCCTTTGGGACTTAATATTTGCTTAGATTAAATTTTTTTTTCCAATTTTGTATAATTAAGGCTGAAGACATTTTGTTATTTTAAAAGTTGATTTAAAACATTTTTCATTTTGATATTGTATAAATTTGTAAGTTAAAAGAATTTTGGAATTTTAAATATTAATTAATTTTTTATTACATTAAGTTTGAATATTTAAATGTACTATTGCTAAACAAAGTTTATGCTCAATAGAACATTTAATTAAAAAAATATATGATTGGAATTAAAGAAAATTTACATTCGTCATTCCGAAATGCAGAAATATATGACATAATAAAAGTAATAATGAATTATTATTAATTAATTGAATTATTATTAATTAATTGAATTATTATTAACTAATGAATTACTATTTATTATTTTTTTCAAATCTGTATACTTAATTCAGGCAGAAGACATTTTGGTATTTTTAAAATTTGATTTAAAACGTTTTTCATTTGATATGGCGTAAAATAAGTTAAATTAGTTTAGAAATTTCAAATCTTATTTAATTTTTTTTATTAAATTAAGTCTGAAATTTTTAAACGTACATAAAATATTGTTTATTATGTTATATTTTGTTATATGTTATACATTATATTTTGCTATTTGTTTTGTTATAGCTATTTGTTATATATTGATTATTATGTTAAATATAATTTTTTTAAATTAAAACCAACATTGTATCATTATAATTTAAGAACATTTTCTTTTGATCTTGCATAAACTAGTACGTTAAATGATTTAAAAATTTTAAATCTTAATTAATTTTTTCATTAAATTAAGTTTAGAATTTTTAAATGTACATAAAATATTGTTTACTATGTTTTATTTTTGTTATATGTTATATATTATATTTTGTTATAGTTATGTTTTGTTATCTATTGTTTATGTTAAATAGAATGTTTAAATTAAAAAACATTGTATGATTATAATTTAAGAAAATTTTTCATCGTTATTTCGAAAATGCAGAAATATATGCCATATTAAAAGTAATAATGAATTTTTATTAAAAGAATTCTAAAAATCTGTATTTCTTAAATTTTTTTTTGAGGAAATAAGAAAGAATAAAAATATTTACACATATAACATTTTTGTTATGAAATATAACTATAAAAATATAAAAAAAGAATGAAAATTGTTTACTCTAGAAATTGAATTTAAATATAACTTAATAGTGTAATTGAATTACCTCTATATGAACTATAAGCTTTAGTAGTTGAAAATAACTTTTCTTAAAATTGAAGAATTTTCTTTTTTATTTTAATTTTTAACTTACATGCAAAATTCTTTTTAAATCTAAGTGTGAGTTGCTGGCTAAGTGTTTCTGATTATTGAATATCATGCATTAATGCTTCTGACTAACTATCTAAGTTTTGAGTAATGCTTTTTTTTTTATTGTTTATCTAACTGACTAACTAGTTCTGAATAATTTAATTGAAAGCTTACCGGCAAAAAGCTAATTCCAAGCATCCTTAGCGAGTTTTTAATTATTATTTTTTATTTTATTCGTCCTAAACTGCCCTAGCATGCAAGATTCCATGCCGAATAAATATCGGTGGAAAGATTATCCGAATAATTTTATAGACTGATAAGTAATTAAGATTCGTTGTTAGCTGATTTGCAAGAGGCTAAACAAACTAGGATGCCACCATGCATTTTTAGAACGATAGGACCGGAATTAGGCTTAGCAAGAGGATAAAATTAAGTTGAAATAGTTAAGTTATACTACGTTTCCAGTAGAAACAAATTTATTTTCAATGTATCTTAATTGAATTTAAGAGTTAATGAAGGTTAACAATTGCACTCAGGCGCCATTTTCATTGATTATTATGGCACCATTTTGATTGAATATTAAGGCGCCATATTTAGGCGCCATTTTGATTGAGTACGAATTCGAAGATGAGTTAGAATAGAATTCAACTTGTTTTATCCTCCGATTGAGCTTTTGTATCGATCATTTCAAACTTACCAATTTTAACCAGATATTTGAAATAATTTGTTGGTTCTTTTCGTCCTATAAGAGGGGAAACGAAAAAAGAATATAAAATAGAGAGTCATTCCATAACACACAAACTTTTTTTTTTTTTAAAAATCAAGCACACAGTTGCTCTTGTGCAGGCCTGAAATTAGGGGAACGCAAAAAATTATAAATAAACAGGGATAGTGGAATGTTGGGTCTCAACAGGAGAAGAACTAAAAAGTAACAGCTGGTTCTATAAACTAACAGGATGAATTAGGGTTCTTGTATTTCATTCGAATTAAAGTAAACATTCTATACAATATATTTATAAATCTTATTCAGTTAAAAAGCACTGTCAGTTAAAAGCAATGCCATTTATAGAACATTTTATAAAGCTAAAAGTTAACCTAATTCATCCTGTACACACGAAATAGTGAGCAATAAGGAACAAGTTATATTCTTTCGCGAATTTGGCTAAAAAATTCGGTTCCCTTTTTTTTTTTTTTGTGTGTGTATTTCCACTTTTTTATAATGAAACAACTTACCAGATTTAACCAAACGTTTGACACTACAATTTGATTCTTTTCATCCTGAAGGTGCAAAAGAAAAAAACAAGAAAAAAAAGTATCAAAAACATTTTAAGAAGGGGTTTAAAAAAGATATGTTGGACTTTTTTTTTTTTTTTTTCAAAAAATAATGCAAAACACTTCTTTTTTTCCTTCTAAATTTTTCTAATCAAAACGTGAAAATATTATTTTATTAACTACTTCAGTTGCCTTATAAATAAATTATATGAAGATAATTAAGATTAATTATATAAAGAATTTGTTTCCATTTTTATTAATTATAAATTATTAATTTTAAATAGATTGGAGCAGAAAACATAGAAAATTATTAAAAGCAATTAACAATTTATATTCAAAATTAAATTTTTAATATATATTGATATATATTTATATTCTATAAAGTAATATTTTTATATTAAATATATTACATTGCAAAATATTTGCATTCATTTTACATTAAATTTTTTTTTTTCTGGAGTGAAAATGGAAATATATTGGAAATTTCTCTCAATAATAAAAGTCTTTTTTTTTATCCATATTTACAAAATTATTTTTTTAGCCAATAAAAAAGAAAATATTAAATCTAGCAATTATATTCTTAAAATAAGAAAATATTTAAAATTTCTGTGTTTTCTGCTCGGAAGAGCTACATACACAATTATGCTATACAATAATATAAATACAAATATAGTTACCGAAGTAGTTAATACGATCTGTTAAAAATGTATAGAAATAATTCATTCAATTTTTTTATTAAAGTAATTTCGTGAAATTTCATAATATTCTACTTGTAAAAAACTGTGCTTTCCTTAAAAATTCTTTAACAAAAATAAAAAATGCAATTCCTAAACTGGAATTAATAAACATGTAACATTTGTCTGATTATTTTTAATTTTGAAATTAAATTAAGGAAAGGGCAAGGAAAAAAGCAAAATACCATATAAAACAACAAGAAAAGCATGTATACATTATAAAAACAATATATTTCAATAAGTTAATAAGACTATAGTAATTAAGTTAAATAGTGAGAGTGTATAGATTAAATTCACATTTATATACTTTTCAGATTTAAATCAGAGGAACATATTGTGATAAAACCATAATTAATTTAAGTCAAACATTATTAAACTAGAATAATGTTCATTTTTGAAAAAAAATACCATAATTTTCTATACATAATTCAACCGTCATTTTTTATACAAATAACAGAAATCATCATTTACAAAAGAAAGAATTAATACAGATGAAGTAACTTCCTAAAAATATTTCTTTTATAAAAATTTGCATTCAAAAAGCACTAAGAAATAAATGATAATAATAGAAAAAGTCTAAATAGATTTTCGTAAGCATAAAATTTACATAAATATTAAATAAAAATAAACATTAAAGGAAAAACATGAAAAATAAAACTGCTTTAAGTTTCTTTTTGAATAATCTAAACATATTAAGCACATAAATTTAAACATAAGCACACAATATACATAAAATTCATTCACAGTATTTGTTATTCTGTGTATTTTTAACTGAACATAAATTTAAACATATACACACAATATTCATAAAATTCATTCACAATACTTATCATTCTGTATTATTTTAATTAAACATAAATTTAAACATAAACACACAGTATTCATAAAATATCATTCACAGTACTTACCATTCTGTGTATTTTAAATTGATATAATATTAAAAATATGTGAAACTTTAATGTAATATTTCAACTGAAATATATTTGTTAACAAACAATCTAAATTAAATTAGATACATTCATTTTTAATATTAAATATAAAAGTATCTAGCAGTTTACATAAATAGGAACAATATTAAAAAGGATAACTTTTTTGATACATTAAAGCAAATAAGTTACTAATACTGAAAAAAAGAATATACATTATAAACATATTTGAAACAAAGTAAAATAAATAAATAAAAATGAACATACTTTATGTTATTTCAGTTTTTGCAGAATACATTGGATTGGAAGAAATAACTGTTTGCATATGTTTTGCAAACATAGTAGTTATTGAAAAATAAGAAAGGAATAGCATTGTTATCTATTTAGAAGAATTGTTTACACAATTAAAGATTGTAAAATATTCATTTCTTTGTCTGAAAATAGCGAGTCATTGTTTTCTTTTTCTCGCTATTATGTTATCCCAGAAGAATTAAAAATTGTTGATTTTAATAAAAGAAAAACTTTTTTCCATTACAACATTGTAATTGTTGTAATAGAAAATTTCTTCTTCTTTACAAACAATTGATTTATTAAAATAAAAATTGAGGTTTGAAAGGTGATATAATTTTCTTTTTTCATTTTTTCCCATGGAGTTGTAATCATTGTAGCATAATCCAATTTAAACAAAAACATCCAGGGAAGATTTTTCAGGGGATAATAAATATTTTCTTGGTTAAAATAAGAATAATTATTACGAATATAACTCAGAACATGAGAACTTTTACATAAACATTTTGTAACCGTGTTTCCTCCTACTCAATGCAAGAGCGCCCTTTTTGGCGTTCTCGTGAAATGGACAGTAGGCTTCTCTTATCCGAGAGGAAGTAAAAAGCGCAACCGGTGAAGCCGCTGAGATACGTTTAGTGTGGCTCAAAGACGTACTTCTGTTGAGAAACGCTGAGTTTATAGTCTCCCCTCGAGAGGAGATATATTTAAAGCAATAAGGCGTATAAGTTGGCTACAGACTCTCACCTGAAATGGAAGTATATATCGCGCACCCTGATTATACCTGAGTATCGGATTTTCGGCTTAGAAGTGGAATTCTTCTATGAATCTATAATTATATGTCTGATTATAATAACTATATAATTATATTAATAGATATGATATAATGATAATTATATAATAGATAAACAAATTATTATACAATTATATATCTTTAAATGTATTGCATATTGTATGTTACTAATTGTATGTGTGGTGTTTGTGCGCATGTAAAATAAAGCTGTGAGTTCTCAAATCTGTGTCTCAAGTCTAAACACAACCACATCCAATTACAATCCAGTGTAATGTCGAAATACATTAAGAATTTTTAATACATTAATTCGAAAATACATTAATTATTTTTAAATATTTTTAATAAATATTTCTATAATAAATGTGAAATATAATTCTACCCTTTAATCAAAATTAGTTGAAAAACTATAGCAATTGTAATTTTGAAAACAATTGTCGAATATTCAGATTACTTTATAAATTACTTGTAATTCCTGGAAATGAATTGTCGAATATTCTGGTTACTTTAGCTCTTTTAAAATATTAATTATTCTATTTACATAATTTCATTCTTTATAGATATCTAGACTTAATCAAAATTATATGTAAGACTTATACAATGCAAATTTTACTTTTATTTAAACATTTTACAATTATGATATAATTTTTTACTACTTAAGTTAACTTATAATTTAATTTGAATATCATTTTAATCAGAAGATATTATTTATTGTTGTCATATTATTTATCTAAAAGTTAATTTTAAAAATTTGTAAAATAGAACTAGTTAGTTTATTTTTCCAGTTTTAATGTATTCTTCCAGTTTGTTACTTTATTCTTTCACTTCAAATACCTCCCTTAATCTACTAAACCAATAAAAACCTCCAGAACAAGAATTGTAACATTCTATTTTTCAAAAAGTAGAGAACTAAAAAATTCCAAAAAGGGCCTTGATCCAAAGAAGTGATTGAAGTGGTGGCCTTACATTTTAAGATTAATGCCTGCAAATCTATCAGAACTTTGGAAGAAGTAGTGCTACTTCAAAGGGAAAAAAGGGTGAGCACAGGAAGAGGGAAAGATAAACTTTCGTACTTCCCCAAACGCCATTACGAAAATGAAATTTCCGGCAGATAATCTTTCGCATATTTGAGTTGCAGCAGGGAGAAAGGATGGTACCCAAGCTGAAGTCTAGATACTAAAACGTATGGCTAGTCAAAGTGGCAATATTTTAAAAAGTTTACTTAATAAAGTGAACCATTAAAGTTTCAGTTGTGTTTTTATTATAATTTTCATATATTACAAAAGGGAATGAGCTTCCAGATAGTGGTATGCAAAATTCAGAATAATGAATCAGTTTATATATGTTAGTTTCGGTTTTATTAGATTATTAAAAAAATTTTTTAAGTTGTTGGAAAATAATCTTTTTAGGGTTTAAGTTTTATTCGTCATTTCTCTTTTGAAAATATACCTCCCATTCTAGTACCAAAGGTAAAAGCCTGTTTAGGATAGCCAAAGTGCGATTTCAATTAGTGCCGTAATAAATTTAACTTGACATTAGAAAATAAGATGAAATGAAAATAGTAGTTCATAGATAGCAATTATTTTTGGTGAAGAAATTTTTATCTGCAAATGGTTCTAGCTCTTTTCTAACATACCTTAAGCCATTCTTCTGAGAATATTATTTTCATATGAATCTTCTGATAATTTTTATCATGTAATTACGTTTAATTATGTAGCTGCTTTTAATCGAAAAGGAACATAGAATTTTCAAAAGACTCTCTGTACAATTTACATAAAGTAATACAGAAATTTATTTAGCAATTTATTGACGAGTGAGAAAATCATCAATTTTAATAAACTTTACAAAATAGGAATCAATTATTAGCCTAGTCAACTATTTTATTGCAAAATTAGCTCTGTTTTTTTAAAATTAGCTTTGTTATTTTTATTCACTTCAAAAAATACACATTTTTTATTTTTACATTTTGCAAACTCTTTAATTATTTAAATCAAGTCTATCATATTAATAACCAATGATTAAATATATAGATTATATATGAAGATTAATCTATTTTTCTACCTTAAAGATATACTTGAAAGTAATTTTTAATTCATTTCTTATAATTAAAAGGCGCGAGGATGCGTAAAGCATTTTACTGAGTACAATGTAGACTTTGTAATCGATTCCTATTTTGGGTTCATTAGGGCTCGCTCTCCTTACGAAAGGGAGTCTTTGCGTTAAAAAGCGGCTTACATGAATAAACGTATTACATGACAAAAGACAGAAGACATGAAAAAAACTCAATATTCTCAGAAATGACCAAAAGACTCCTACCCCTGAGACAAAGTTCTTCTGCCCCATCACACGAACACTATTTTCATTTTCTAACAAAGATACCGGCTTAATAATCTTTTTGTACATCTAGCCTTCAATTTTA
Organism: Caerostris extrusa; assembly: GCA_021605095.1. NCBI lineage: Eukaryota > Metazoa > Arthropoda > Arachnida > Araneae > Araneidae > Caerostris > Caerostris extrusa. The sequence goes on along the minus strand of BPLR01008833.1, from coordinate 3,956 downwards.
TTCAGGCAACAAACCTAATTATTTTCCAACGGCAAAATTTTTTAATACAACAAATCGAGCTAACCATATATAAACGATTCGATATTCTAATTTTTGCATACTATCTGGAAGCTCATTCCCACGTGTAATATATGAAAATTGCACAACTTCAACCAATGATTTTGTACTCTTTGGCACACCTAGCCACAGTTCAATATGTCTGGGCTTCCGGTTATTCCAAGCGGAAGCCGAAAGGTACGCTATTCATTTTCACCCGATGGCGTTTGAAGTACAGCTAACGCTCACCTCTTTTGAGGCTCGCCTCAAGTTCTGGGCCTGGCGATGTCAAAATGTGAGCCACCACTTCACTCAGGCTGCATTTTTTTTGAAAAATGAGGCTCGACCTGGAAAGATTTATTATTTAGTAAAGGGAATACTTGAAGCTTTGGAAGAATTGACAAAACTGGAAAATAAACTAACTAATTCTATTTTACAAGTGAAACCTTTAGGTAATGTGTGACGACAATAATTCTTGATTAAAAATGATATTCAAACAAAATTACTGTTGGCACCCGAGCAACAAAGAGCCACTGTCATAGTGATATGTTTAAACTCAAAGCAAAAAATCCATTGTCAATGCTCTGAATTTTGTTAAATCTATCTATAAAAAAATGTAAGCAAATAATTAATATCATTATTTTAAGAGCCAAAAGTAACGAAATATTCGACAATTCATTTCAAGGAAATCGAAATATTACTCATGTGGCTGATCATTTAATTCAATGCACTAAGCGAGCCTGCAGTTTGATTAAGAAGATGGCCTATTTCACATTGAAAGCTGACCCAAAAGCGAGCAATATGACACGACCAATATGAAATTCTTAATGTGTTTCGACATTACTAGTTATCAATTGACCGGTTTGTGTTGGCATGAATTTGATCCGGCTTTCTTTTACATGCACTAGCTTCCACACACCTTCCACAGCCTTCACGGCTTATGCAGCTACATTGGGCTGCTCATTATTTATAATATTTATTTATCTATTATATAGTATCATTATATCATATCTATTAATATGGTTATATGAAGTTGTGTCAGACATATATTATAGATTTCATGAAACCACAAGCCATCCACCACTCCAGTAATCGGGGTTGCTGACTCCTCGGGAGAGTCTGCGCAGGCCAACCCCGCCACTGCTGTGCACACCCAAATATATCTCCTGGAGGAGACAAACTGCCCTCGCCTGACTTCACCAGTCACTTTACGACAGAAAGCTTATTCACGGAGCACAAGCGCCCTGTTTAACGCAAAGTTCTCATGTTCTGATTATAGACTAAACAATAGTATGACTAGCGACTGCCCAACAAGGAAAATATTTATTATCTGAAAAATGTTTTTGTTTGAAGAGTGTGAGACCATGCTGTTAACTCCATGAGGAAAAATGAAGAAAATCCTATCTTACCTCAATTGTTTGGCAAAAGAAGAAAATTTTCTGTGCAACAATTACAATGTTGTAAATGAAAGAAGTTTTTTCAACCAAACTTTCTGGAGATCTAGCTGGCGAAAACAATGACCATTCAGATTGAAGAAAGCTGAGATGTGCACCGTCTTTAATGACAAAACCGAACTAACAAATGAGCAATGCTATTCACTGCCCGGCCCACCTACATGTTTGCAGGCACATATGCAGGCAGTGACTCTTAATCCAATGTATTCTGCAAACTTTCGAGAAATAAGCTATAAGTATTCATTGTTACTTTTGTTTCTTTTCGGTAATAACATTTCAGCAATGTATCAAAAGTTAATCGCTGTATTGTTCATTTATGTGGGCTGGATCTTTTTTATATTTAATATTAAAAATGAAGATGTATCTAATTTAGGTTGTTTGTTAACAAGCTATATTTCAGTTGAAAATAACCCGGTAAGTTTCACATATTACAATATTATATCAGTTTGCTGGAATGTGTGAATGTGACATGAGCTCTTTGTGTGTTATGGGCCCCCCAGGGCCCCCTAAAATCAACCTGGAATGATGTAATTTATTATGTTTAAATTTATGTTCAGTTAAACTACGCAGAATACTGTGAATGTAGAACCCCTGTTAACTGTATGTTTGGGCATAAAGCAGTTTTATATGTTTTCGACACAGCATTAACTTACCTTTTTCTACATTGACCCGCTCATTTATTTCTTGGGCTGAATCATTTCTAAAAGAAATGCCACAGAGACCTGTCTTCTTGCTCAAGCTATAAATGATAGTTGAATGTATGGGCATTTTTCAGAGCTGACTTAGATATTAATGATTTTATCGTATGCTCACAAATCTGGCTAAATGTGGTTATCCTTGCATCTCACTGACTAGCAGGCCTGCGAGGTCTTGTACTGTGAAGAAGCCTATGTATTGTTTCCACTATTTCAACACATGTGCTGTTCCATATGATGAGCTGGCACACTCTTGCTGGTGGCTCACCAGGGTGTAATCCATGTTGTGACCAGTTGCATTTCATTTTGTTGAAAATGCAGAAACTTCGGGCTGAAAGCAAATGGTATGAGAAATTTCTGAAAATTCCACAATAAAAGAATATTATTTTCCAACCAGATCGTATAACTCGCCTAGAGCGGCTATGTTTATTGACCCTCAGCTGACAGCCCTTTTGGCACATAACCTTCTTCCAGCAGAAAACACAGGAATTTTAAATATTTTCTTATTTTAAAATACTGATGCTTGGGTATTGGCTAAAAAAATATTTTAAAAAAAGACTTATTATTGAGAGGAATTTCAACATATTTCCATTTTCCTCAGAAAAATTTGAAAAATGGTGCAAACTATATTTAATGTAAAAGTATTATAAGCCTCACAAATGCTGCTGTCAATACATGTATTAAGTTTTGAATATAGGTTGTTGAATCACTTTTTTCTTCTGCTCAATTTAGGTAACTCAATTTAGAATATGAAATGAGCAAAACTAACATACTCCAATTGTCTTGATTATCTTCTATAATTTATTTATAAGGCAGAAGGCAATTAATGTATTTCATAGAAAATTTAGAGGAGAAAAGAGCTGCGACCCATTTTACGGAAAAACGTCAGCATATGCTGAGCCCCTTCTTAAATGTTTTGATACTTTCTTGTTTTCTTTGCACCTTCAGATGGTCGAAACAACAGTGTCAACACACAGGACTCTGGTAGTTATTTCATTAAAAAATACTTCGCCTCTTGGCCTTCACTTATTTCATTTTTGGTGCATTTAATAAATGACGTAATTGCTTCAGTGCTGCTGAATAAGGTGTATAGAATGACTGCTAAGTACTATCGGAGAAAGCTAAGAACCTAATTCTGTTGGGAAACCGGCTGTTGCCTTCCTATTTTACTGGTTTTTTGCGTTCAGGCCTGTGTTCCTTTTATTTGAAAGTTGTGTCTTCCATGAACTCTCTAATACATATTCTTTTTCTTGTTCTTTCTCAAATATCTGGATAAACAAATTGTAGTGATCTACAAAAACTCAGTCGCTGAAGTTGTTCCGCCACAATATTCACGAATTCGTACTCAATGACACAAATCTGAAGCAGCAATGTCTGATGTGTAATCATGTGTTAAACCAAGGCCGGTGAGGTAGGCCTTACTGGGCGTAGTACGGCAACTGGCGGCAGTGTCTTGCCCGATCGTTCATTGGCGGCATCCTATTTGGCCTCTTATGCTTAGCACAGCAGGCTCTTGTCTACCATCCACCGATAGCATGGTATGCTAAGGCATTGATTCGGAAAAGCATGAAGTAAAAAACTTCGCTGAGCAACTTTTTTACCTTCAGTCAAGTAATCATTAGACAAGCAACAAAAAAGCATTACTCAAAACTTAGATCAGTCTGTAATCGAAACAGCAACGACTCCCCTTTTATTTTTACTTTGCCGAAAAGGAATTCTTTCAGTTACCAGAGGACGGCTGCCAGTTCATGAGACTATTCCCGCTACTAAC